>CAMOHE010056030.1:0-50253 GCA_946598075.1 Artocarpus hirsutus
GGAGCTCAAAGAAAAGAAGAACAACGGTAAATCAGATTTACTCGTTTTCGAAGCTTGTTTAGTTGAAGATGATAATTCACCTTGGATAATTGATTTAGGGGCAACTAACCATGTTTGTTCTTCTTTGTAGATGCTTAGTTCTTTAAGGGTGCTTACCGATGGGGAACAAACGATGTGAGTGGGAACAGGAGGGGTTGTTTCAGCAAGAGCAGTGGGAATCATTAAACTTTATTTTAGAAATAAGTTTTTAATATTGGACAATGTTTATTACATTCCTAGTTTTTGTAGAAATTTGATTTATGTTTCCAGGTTGTTTGAACAAATGTTTAATGTTTCTTTTAATAATAATTATGTTAATATTTCTAGAAATGGTTTGTATATTTGTTTTGCGCATATGGAAAATGGGCTTTTCACCTTGAGGCCCAACGAAAAATCACTGCTCAATACCAAAATGTTCAAAGTTGAACAACCAAAACCCAAGAAGCAAAAGGTTTCATCTGAGAATGAAACATACCTATGGCATCTTAGGTTAGGTCATGTTAACCTTAATAGAATTGACAGACTAGTAAAGGATGGTCCTTTAAAAGAACTAAAAGTTAGTTCTACACTAGCTTGTGAATCTTGTCTTGAAGGTAAAATAACTAAAAGGCCTTTCTCTACAAAAGGTGAAAAGGCGAAGGAACCGCTTGAGCTTATACATTCAAACATCTGTGGTCTATTGAATGAACAAGCACATGGTGGTTACAAATATTTCGTCACATTTATTGACGATTATTCGAGGTATGGATACATGTACCTAATCCAAAGGAAATCTGAAACTTTTGGAAAGTTCAAAGAAGTCCAAGCGGAAGCTGAAAGCAATTAGGAAAGACAGTGAATACTCTTTGATCTAATTGAGGAGGGGAATACCTTGAAATTGAATTCAAGGACTATATGATAGAACATGGTATTCTATCACAACTCACCGCACCTAGAACACCATAACAAAATGGTGTTGTAGAGAGAAGAAATCGAATGTTGCTTGATATAGTGAGATCTATGCTTAGCTACTCATAATTACCCACTTCATTTTTGGGATATGCACTACAAACTGTAGTATATATTTTGAACATAGTTTCATCTAAGTCTATTCCAAAAACACCTTTAGAGTTCTGGAATGGTTGCAAACCTAGTATATGACATATTCGTATATGGGGGTGTCCAGCACATGTGCTAAAGGAAACACCGGAAGCTGGAACCATGTTCTAAAATATGCTTGTTTGTGAGATACCCAAATGGAATGAGGGGAGGTTTGTTTTATAGTCCACAAGAAAAGAAGGTATTTATATCGACAAATGCCACTTTTCTTGAAAATGATTATATGACAAACTATAAACCTTGTAGCAAAGTTGCACTTAAAAAGTTACTTTCTGATCAGATCAGACCGCAACTGACAACTGTTGTCGAAGGACAAAATGAGGAGACCACATCTCTAGATCAGAATGTCATACCACCTCAACATAGTGGGAAGGTTGTAAGACCACCTACTATCTATAGGGAAATTGGAGAAGCACATGTTGCTATCTCTAATAATGGGGAGGATGATCCATTGACATATCATGACGTAATGGAAGATTCTGAGAAGGAGAAATGGCTGGAGGCTATGAACCTTGAAATGGAGTCCATGTACTCCAATTCAGTCTAAGAACTTGTAGATCTACGTAAAGGGATAAAACCCATAGGGTGCAAATGGATTTATAAGAAGAAAAGAGGAATGAATAAGAAAGTTGAGACTTTCAAAGCTAGGCTTGTGGCAAAGGGTTATACCCAAAGGAGGGAGTTGACTATGAAGAAACTTTCTCGCCTATAGCTATGCTTAAGTCCATTCGGATTCTTTTATCCATTGCTGCATGTCTTGATCATGAGATATGGCAAATGGATGTCAAGACTACCCTTTTAAATGGCTATCTTGAGGAAAGCATCTATATGGTGCAACCAGAAGGGTTTATAGTTAAAGGTCAAAAGCAAAAAGTTTGTAAATTGCAGAGGTCCATCCATGGACTCAAGCAAGCTTCAAGATCTTGGAACTTGAGATTTGTTGAGGCAAAAAAATCTTATGGTTTTGATCAAAACATTGATGAACCTTGTGTATACAAGAACATCAAAGATAAGAAGGTGGTATTCTTAGTTCTTTATGTAGATAATATCCTACTTATTGGGAATGATGTGGGGATATTATCTAATGTTAAGAAATGGCTCGCTAACCAATTCCAAATGAAAGATTTGGGAGAGGCAAGTTATGTTCTTGGAATCCAACTCATAAGAGATCGCAAGAACAAACTGTTGGTGCTATCTCAGGCATCGTATATCGATAAGGTGCTTATCAAATTCTCGATGCAAGACTCCAAGAAAAGTAATTTACCTACATATCATGGAGTTTATCTTTCAAAAGAGCAGTGTCCTAAGACACCTCAAGAGGAAGAATACATAAGACGGGTGCCCTATACATTTGCAGTAGGAAGTCTAATGTATGCCATGTTGTATACAAGATTTGACATTTGCTATGTGGTGGGTATAGTTAGTCGGTATCAATTCAATCCAGGATTAGATCATTGGGTAGTGATTAAACATATTCTCAAGTATCTTAGGAGTACGAGAAACTATATGCTGTACATTTTGGTGAGAATTTGATTACCATTGGATACACTGATTTTGATTTTCAATCAGACAAAGACACACGTAAATCTACGTTTAGATCAGTGTTTACTTTTGGTGGTGGAGCCATAGTTTGGAGAAGCCCTAAATAATCATGTATTGCTGATTCGACTATGGAAGCTAAATATGTGGCTGCTTATGAAGCAGTAAAGAAGCTGTTTGGCTCCGTAAGTTCTTAAATGATCTAGAAGTCGTTCCAGACATAGATAAACCACTCACACTATATTGTGATAATAGTGGTGTAGTGGCAAATTCCAGAGAACCCAGAAGCCACAAAAGAGAAAAGCATATAGAGCGAAAGTATCATTTGATCAGAGAAATAGTGCATCAAGGTGATGTGGAAGTTGTGAAGATAGTGTCGGAAAACAACCTTGCCGGCCCTTTCACCAAGACGTTACCTACAAAGAGCTTTGAGGGACACTTGGAAGGCCTAGGTCTTAGAGACATGTCTTACCTGCTTTAGGGCAAGTGGGAGATTGTTGGGTTTGGTGCCCTAAAAGTTGTGACATTTTACATATTGTTAATAAATAAATAAAGTGACATTTATAATTATTTTGGTTGCTTACATGTATTATGAATACTTTTATAAACATCAAGAAAATTCCATGATTATTTATGTGACTATAAATTTAGCATATAAGTATTATATGCTTAGGGATAAAATTTATAGATAATAATCTAAATAATCTGTAATAATTAATTAAAGTTCAGGATCTTTAATTAAATATTACAAGTACGGTCCAATCTCATTTAGAATGAAATAGTCTTATCAAGGCTATTAATGTAGAGATATTGGATTGCAGGTACTTTATATAATGGGATTATATAGGAATGGACCAAATAAATTATGAATCTCTAATAATCATCCGTTACAAATAGAGGATTCAAATTTATCACTTTGATGATCATATATTTGACAGTCTTAATCCTGAATATTTATTAGACTCTTGTATATGATATTATGTTTTTTGACTTGCTTTGTAAGATTTGTCTAAGCACAGATCATAACTTAGCATTTTTTAAACGTAATGTAATAAATGGTAAGTAATAATATTATATAGATATGGAATCCATTCCTTTCTTATAGAAGTTAGAAAAATAATTCTCTTGAGTGATAATTCGAGGCTTGAACAATAATTCTCTTGAGTGATAATTCGAGGCTTGAACAGTAGATCGTTCATAATAAGATTATGAATTAACTATTCATTAGAGAATTATTAGAACTCAAAGATTAAGATATAATAAGAAAGGTAAACGAAAATTGAACCTAGCTTTTATTATGAACTATTTATAAAGGACTGACTTATATGTAATAATTATATCAATGGACTACTCGTTAATCTTCTTTGAGTAATTTCACTATACTCTTAAGAGTTTAGTTTCAGGTTTTTAGTAGAGTAACATTGAAATTAATAAATTTGGCATATTGATTAAAGAGTTTGATTAATTATCAAATTTATTGGAGCTTGGGTTATAGGTCCATAGGTCCCCAATGCCACCTCTATGACACTATATTAGATTTAATGCATAGAATGAATTATACATATTTAGTTTAGAATTATTGAATTTTGAATTAATTATTTCACACTTGAATTATTAATGTAACACAGAAAAATGTTCTCTATAACACATAATGTAATATGATAAATGTTGTCACATTTAACTAAGCATTAGTTAATTAATTAATTCATTATATTTAACTAATAAGGTTGGTTAAATATGGGTTTTAAATAAATTAATTAATAATGTTTGAATAATGAGATTATTTGAATATAATTTTAATTTTGTGTGTGACATATGTGTGGTGGGACCACCTTTTGTCTTTTCCTATTTGGACACAAAATTAAATAATTAATTGATTAATTTAAAAATCTAATTTCAAATAAATTTGATTTATTTTTTTGAATTTGGATATATGTATATAAAATTTTGAACCAGATCTTATATATAAGATTTTATTATATATATATATTAAACGTAAACAGTTACGTTTTAAACGCAAAAAAAAAAAAAAAGGAAAAAGGAATCATGTTTAACGTGATTTCCTTTTAACTGATTATATATATATATATATATATATATATATAAAGTTAAAAAAATAGTATGTTTTAAAAGAACAATTATATATATATATATATATATATATCTAGAATCACGTAAGTGATTTGAATTAATACAAAAAGAGATAAAGAATGTAGAGTATATCTTTTCCCCATATATTTGATATGGTGGTTATTTTCATATTTAAAAATAAATTAATTGAAAAATAACTAATTGGTTAGATATAAAAAGAGAGAAAACAGTTATCTCTACATATTTATCATTCACGTAACTTTCGCAGAATACTCAAAGAGAAAAACTGAAAGTTCTTCTCTAAAAAAAAGTCTACTATCTTATGTGTTGAGTACATAGCAGATTTTGAAAAGTGTGAGAAAAATTCATTCTTACAGTTTGAAGTCCACTCATCTTTCCATTGGTGTAGAGGCCTAGATTAGAAGATCGTGGTGTCAAAGAGGATAGCTACAATACCCTGATTGTCTTCAAAAAGGTTAGTAAAATTCTCAATGCTTTCTATTATTAATTAAAATTATATAGCTATTCCCGATAAACAAAGTTTTAGAAAAAATTTTGTTTGTCAACAATCCGTCTCTTCCGTTGCATTTCTTATTTTATTCCAACAGCAAGAACATTGTTGTGGATCACATTTCAAGGTTGGAATTAGAAGAAGATATGTCAGCATGCCAATTTTAAGAAACATTTTCTGATGAGCTACTTTTGGCAATTAAGGCTAAATTCCCATGGTGTGCAAATATTGCTAATTATTTAGCTTGTTGAGTATTTCCACCGGATCTTACTTCCCACCAAAAGAAAAAGTTCTTGCATGATGCAAATCTTATCTTTAGGATGACCCATTTTTATTCAAAAGTTGCTCGGATGAAATTATTTGTAGATACATTCCTATAGAAGAGACTCAAGCAATACTTCTTCATTGCCATTCTTCACCCTATGGAGGACATTTAGGGCTAACAAGGACAACTATAAAGGTACTTCAATCTAGTTTCTATTGGCCTACTTTCTTCTGTAGTAACTATACTTTTGCAAAGACTTGTGATGATTGCCAATGGATTAGTAACATCTTAAGACATCATGAGCTACCATTGACTAACATGCTAGAAGTGGAGATGTTTTACGTTTAGGGAATCTACTTCATGGGCCCTTTTCCCCCTTTATTTAGCTAGGTATATGTTCTACGTGTAGTTGACTATGTGTTGAAGTGGGTAGAGATGGTGACTACAACGACTAATGATGACTGAGTGGTGTTAAAATTTCTCCATGAGAATATTTTCACTAGGTTTGGTACCCCATAAGTAGTCGTAAGTGACAAAGGTATGCATTTCTACAACAAAATGTTTGATTCCCTTCTTGCTAAACATGGTGTGAGGCACAAGGTAGCGCTTGGCTACCACCCTCAAACTAACGATCAGGGCAAAGTTTCCAACTAGGAAGTCAAGCAAATTCTAGAAAAGACAATCAACACCAATGAGAATGATTGGGCCATGAAGCTTGACTTGCTTTATGGGCACTATATGACCTTTAAAACACCTATTAAAATGTCACCATACTAATCAGTATTTGGGAAGGCATGCTATTTACCGGTTGAGTTGGAGCATTGAGCATATTGGGCCGTTAAAGAGCAAAACTTTGAATTGAAGGCAGCCAGAGAAAAAAGCCTCTTGCAGTTAAATAAGACGGAAGAGTTCCACAATGAAACTTATAAGAAAGCAAATATCTACAAGGAGCAGACCAAGAAGTGATATGATGAGATGATACAAAAGAGTGAATACTGGGACAACAAGTACTTTTTTTCAATTTACGGTTGAAGTGGTTTCCAGGGAAGCTAAAGTCAAGATTGTCAGGTTCATTGTTGAGAAGGTGCTTCCCTTTGGGGCTATTGAACTAAACGCTAATGATGGAAGCTTTTATTTTGCGTCAATGGTCAGAGGATGGAGCACTATTATGGAAAAGAAGAACAGCATGTGGAAAATAGTCCTCTCGGAGACCCGAAGTGCAGATGAAGGAGAAGGTTAGGTTGACAATTATAAAACAAGCTCTTCTTAGAGGCAGCACAAGCTCTTCAACTTTAACGTTGTTCTTTTGTTTATTTTTATTTTTAGTTTTATTATTAGTTCTATTTCATTTTGTTTTTGTTTTGTTTCTTAGATTAATTTTATTTTTAGTGTCTTAAACATAACTTTTTCTTTTTATTTGTGATTTTTAATCACATCTCGGATGAGTTTTGGGGTGTCTAATATGAAATTTCACAAATTTTTGGACATCTCGAACTTAGAATAGGTGAAATCAACACCAAAAGAGGAGTGACCACCATTGCAGCTCAACTCATGGGCACCACGATGCTCAAATTGTGCTATAGATACTCAAAAACCCAAGGACTCAACTTTGCAGCATCATAAGGAGGGGCTATTGTGCCATTTAGAACTCCTCAAAACTAAATTAGGGCATCACACCGTAACACCAAGTTCTCAGTACCGTGGCATGATGTCGATAATAACCCTAAATTAAAACAATTTTGCATTTTTTTTTCAAATCTCTCCTCAATATTGTCACAAACTTTCACCACCTTTGTCACTCTCTTTTACTCACCAACACCAAAATTCTCAATACCAAAGACCTAAAACACGCTCAATACTTGCCTAAAATTGATCACCACCCTTTAACCCGTTTCTATTTTGCTACTTAGCTAGACAATCGTGGGTTTTGGTAGGAATTTTTTTTATTTTTCTTGTAGGGGTGCACTTTTGGCCAAATTTTCATGGGTCTTGGCCAAGAATTCATGGGTGTTGATAGTTAGAAGACAAGGAGCTAAGTCTCCAAGAGATTTTGCTCAAATTTTGTGGGTTTTGGATGGATCTTCCAGTCCTCTCCAAATTTGAGTCGTTCCTCACTACATAAGTCTTCCTCCATTGTCATTCTTGGTAATAAATGGATTATTGAAAATTATTTGTTCAAGTATGGCAATTTTGAATGAACATTGTGGTTAATTATTGCAAATTGGGAGTGATTTTAAAATTTATGACATATTGAGAATTTGAGCACTTGACATTAGAGTAGGACTTGGTTAATATTACAAATGTGGTTTTGGATTTGTGTTGGCTAAATTTTTGTAGTAAAATAGTAGAATTGTGTGACATGGTTGATTATTCGATGTTTGACACTGTAAAGACCGAGAAAATCCAATTTACATATTTAAATCTAGGATTTTCATAGAAATATCATGTTGAATTTTTTTGTAACTAAAGAATTTATAGAATTACTATTAATATTCCATAAAATTCTATAGCAAATTTTAAAGAAAATTTATTAACATTCGTAATTTAATAATTCGGTTGGTAAATTCTATCGTGATTTAAGGCGAAAAAAATTTCAATCCTTAAATAACGTAAGAATTTTAATGAATTGAATTTTTAAGTGTAATACGAAGTTAGTAGTGTACTGAGAAACACTCTACCGCTTAACAAGTCCTTAATTGCAAATTAATTAAAATCAGAGTTACATGAGCAGTAATTTTGGTAGAAAATGCTATGCGAGCTAGGAAATTGACATTATCAAAAAACTATATCATTACCGAGTCTAAAAACAAAAAAAAGTCAAGTTTAGATTTTTATTTAGTTTAAAAATAATTTTAAGACTAAAAGCAGTCAAAAATCGATACAAGATTAAAGAATATTGATGTCGGTTAATATTATGTCTAGCATTCAACTGTATTCGAAAAATAAGGAAGGAACCATTAGATATAAAAATTTCCTATCATTTAAGCTAATCATCCTCGACAGTGTTATATATATTTGTTTGGTCGGAATCTTTGAGGATAAGAACCAAAAAAGGAGATTTGACCATGATTTTGCTTGATTTGAAACTTGTCCTTGGTGCATTAACGAGACAAAAATCTCATCCACACCTATTAAGCATCGGCGCCAATCTTAGGTGTTCTTAAACAAGAAATTAACTCATCAAAGTCACTTAGAAGGCTAATTAAACTAAGCTTGGGTGAGAGGGATTAATTAAGCCCTGGTCTATATATAGATATACTTGCATAATACCTCATTTTGGTCTCATTTTCTCTTCCATTTTCTTCCCTAATCCAAACACCCTTAAGGAGGTTCTCTAACAAAATTTCCCTCTCATTTTCTCTTCCAAATTCATGCATGAGTGCAAGGGTTTCCTAAGAAAAATTTCTCTTCCATTCTCACCATCAAGAACCAATTTTCACCAAGGATCCATCAACAAAATTTTCTTTCTTTCCCCTCCCTTAAGGCCTGGTTTTTCTCCTAAGTAAGCTTCCGAAAATTTCTTTCCTTTCCATCATAAAAATCACCAACCAAAGTAAGGAGAAAAGAAGGACTACAAGGGATTAGAACAAGAACAAAAAAGTAGGAGCTTTATACATTATTCAAGGGTAAAAATTCAATCTTTGTTCTCTTTATTTACTTAGATAATACAAGATTAGATTTTTATGTTCAAAGTTTGTATTTTTGGTATTCTAATCAAGAAGAAAGAAATGAGAACTAATGATTCTAGAGCAAACCATCAAGGACATGTCTTCAAGGATGATATCCTTCATTTTCCTCTTTAAATCCCCTTAATTCATTGAAAGTTTAGATTTTTATGAGTTAAGTTTATGATTAAGTATGAAAATACGTTGTAATAATTTTTATTTATGTTGTTGGCACGGTTTTATATGCTTTTTGTTGTAATAAGTTAGGTTACGTATGTTTAAGTTAAGTATTGTGCATGTTTTGATGTGTGGAAAAAATTTTCTACAAATTTTGATCATAGAAACGGAAGCCTTAGAGTTGGTTTTTACAACTTTTCGAAGATAGAATTTTCAACATTTTGAACAAAACTTCATGACTAAGTAAAGCTGTAGTTTCAATTCTAGGATAGGTTTCTGAGCGGTTTTTCGAAACTACCCATGGCTGTCCAAAAACAATTTTGGTTTTGTCCAAAACTATTCAAAAGTGGCAGCCACAGTTATTGGTTGTTTCGGATCATTTTGGGTCTGAATTTTACATTTTGTTAACATAAAAGTTTTAGCTTTCAAAGAGATGGACAACTTTCGTGAAAAAGTTTTTTCTAAAATCTACCTTTAAAATACAGTTATGGACAATTTTAAAAAACTGTCCAAAAACTGTATTTATGGGCTGAAGTAGTTTTTCAAAATTTTGGTCTGTTTCGAGGGCATTGCAATTTTTGCTGAATATGAAAGTTTTAGTTTTTGATGAAACGAAGAACTTTTATGAAGAAAGTTTTGTAAAAATCTGCCTCTAAAATAGACTTCAATTGGGATTTATAAAAGCAATCAAAACTTTTTAATTGGTTTAGTTAGCAAAATTTAATCAGAAAACAAATATGCTAAAGACAATGATCGGGACCTTTAAATAAGCATAAAAGTCATTAAAATACGTATTTAAAATAAGTACCTTTCATGAATTTTTTTTAAGAAAACAGCCTTTAATATATAGTTTCACTGTAATTTTCTAAAACCAATCAAAAAAGTATCTTTCGGTACTAGTTTTGACAAACAATGATCGTCTGGCCATAGAATTTTGCCTTAGATTTTTTGTTTTATCATTTTTGAATGAAATTTTAAAGCGCGATGTTGGTATGCAATTTAAAACTAGATAAATATGGTTCAAGTGGTACCTTATGTCATGGAACTTTAACAATTTTTATATGAACATTAAAGTAGCTATTATAAAAACCTAACACACAAGATTTTTTATGTATTATGATGGTAGACATAGGTCCAACACTCGCCTTAGTCTAAAAAACTCCTCGGGTCATAGTTTTAATAGTACAACATATAGAACATCTTAGAAGAGTTTTGGGCTTAATGGGCTTTGAACTAATTACAAGCCTACAAAACGAATTAAGTAAATAGTTAATTAGAACTTAGTTCAAGAATCATGAATTTAGAAAATTTCTAATTTAGTTAATTAAGTTCATATAGATTTAGTAACGATAAGAAAATCAATTAATTATTTTGAATTAATTAATTATCAATTTTAATACGAATTAGAGACAATTAAGTAAATTTGAATATTATGAGGATTGAATATAGTGATTAATCCTTATAATAAAACTAATGATTTTTATGAATCTTTGCTAAAGGAACCATGATAAAAAATTTTACGATTATGCTAAAGTTAAAAGAGCATAAAATGGATTATTCTTACACACTCTTAATAGGTTTCTTATATAGAATTGTTTCCTATAGATGATAAGGAATTTTGGGTTAATGGAGAGACCTATTATGAGGAAAGAGATGAGTAGAAATCTCGTCTATAGTACGAATAGTTTTAAATTAAATATTTCTAAAAATAGTAAGCATGCCTAGTTTCACTTTAAAGTATGCTATGTCATGCCATACTGCATACCCACTAAAATAGTTCAGTGAAGTTATTAAGCAAGAATAATTTTGAGTGTCATACCAACCTCTTAACTTACGAAGGGGCTGAGAGTTTTAAAAAATTAAAAATAAATTAGATCACAGTGTGGTGGGGACCTTGCAAACCTTCACTTCCTGATGATCGCGTGTATCCGGTATGACTATTTAGGCCTAATAAATAATAAGACAATCATTACTAAGCATAATCGGCACATGCATTTTATTATTATATGTCATTTTAAAATGTTTTGCGAGTTATAGTTCCTACTTATTGAGTGAAAGCTTATCTAAGAATATTCATATTGTAGGTAAACAACCTATCAATGATATGTGATAGACAATGGCAAAGTGACAGATGATCAGAGTGGGATTATGGGAAATGGATACTACGCACTTTATTTTCCGCACTTAGTTTTGTTAAATATGACTTTTTTGTTAATTCATCTGCATGACTTTGGTATTTTGTACATTTTGGGATGACTGTTAAGTCACTATAATATATCATTATTTTTGTGCAACTAAAAAGGAATATATATATATAGCTTTAAATTAATATTAATTAGTGAAGTCATTTAAAAAAATGTTGGTAAAATTAAGTAATCTATTTAAAGTAACAGCGACATAAGTAGAGTTTGTTATAGACATTTCGTGTCGTTGGTTATTTTCCTTTGGTTTGGGTTTGGTATTTGTTATTGGTTTCATGTGGTTTGGTATTTTCCATGTGGTTCAGCATTTTCCTGTGGTTTAGGTTCAGTATTCAAGGCCTATGATAAGTAAATGATAAATATAGCTCATTGAAAATGATAAATATTGGTTTGTTTGTGTGCTTGACTTGTTTTATAATTTTTTCTTTATTTGCGATTCTTGATACTTCTAAGGCACATAGCTGTGAGCAATTAGCCATTTTGTGTTCTTATAGAAAGTTTATGTGAATTGAGAGTTTCCAAAAAAATCTCTCAGGACTCTAGAACATGTTGGAATATTACTTGAGGCAAAATCCTTGACTACGTATCACTCGGGAGATGATTTAGGCCATATGTTTTTTATGTTGTATAATATTATAATGGATGAAAAATATTTATATTATTTTAAATGTTACAAATGTAAATTTTATAATAATATTACTATCAAAAGTGTAGTTTTGAAGAAAAAAGAAAAGAAAGAAAAAAATATTTTTTATTAGAGTGAAATTTAGTTACAAGTGTTTACAAATTATATAGACTCATTTTTTTAATATCAAATAAGGGTAAAATCATCGTTTCCAACTACATAAAAAATTAAAAATATTTTTTAATGGATGGAATGACATTTTTGGTGCTTTAACTAAAATTAACTGTCAAATCATGGCAAACTTTTTACTGTCAATTAACAAAAATGGAGGGAGTTTTATGGGGTGTTTGGCAGTGATGAGAACCACTCAGTTTCTACCATAAACTCAGTTATAAATAGTAAAAAGTTCTCACATGTTACAGTAACAATAAAAAAAATTGCTACAGTGTAAAACTCTCACATGCTACAGTAAAAGTAGTTCCCATCACTCTTTCAAACACCCACTTAGTGTAATTTGTTTCTGTTCAAAGGGTATTATTTTGACAAAACCCAGAGATGTCAATTGTCAGCGTAATTTACTCAATTACTTGCATCATGCAGTATTTACTATAAACACTGAAGGTTTAAAAATGATTACAAAAGGGAAATAAATAATACTCCAAAAATTTTAACCATAATTGAACTTGTAAATCATGATATTTTCAAGATTTTATTATTTGATACTATTTGATTTGGCGGTGATTTCTGTTTGCTTATTGTGGTGAATGTTTTATTTATTTATTTTTCAATATATATGCAACATTGATTAGCTGGGATATATAAGACTCTGCCCAGGATCTGCAAACCGCGCTCCAAGAGTGGCCACGAGTGGCAGCCAACGTTCCTGTGCGACTGAAGACAGACCTCCAAGAATAGTGAGCATATTACGTCAAAATTGTTCTTCTAACAAATGGAGAAAACTATTGGCAATTTCTCTGGGAACCAAAAAAATACCTACCGATGGGTATCTATATTTCAGCCTTCAGATCAGCAAAAAAAAGTGACCCACCGATAGGCATCTATATTTCAGCTGCCAGATCAACAGAAAAAAGTGACTTAGACTAAAACTTAGGTTTCAGAATGTGCCCAATTTCAGCTGTCAGATCTTAGACTAAAACTTAGGTTTCAGAATGTGCCCAAAACTACTACTAATACTATGATGTGTTGCATTAGTGCCGCAGGAATGTCTTTACTTCAGAGGGACAAAGCTTCTCGAGCTTCACAAACCACGTTTGTTGGCACAGCTGCAGCGTGGGGCAACAAAGGAAAGGCACAACATGAGTGGCCAGTGTTAATTTACTCGAAACTATCCCTGTTTAAGGGCTGACAGACGAAAGAAGCAATAGTGCAACAGTTAAAAACGTCAGGATTGTATTGTTGTATGCCAGAAAATCGGGGGTCAAATTAAGACTAATCCTATTCTTCGGGAGCCAACTGAAAAATTAAACCTGCAGGTTTGTATGTCGCTTACATCCACCGATGACTCGAAGACAAAATGAAAATTTGATTTTGCTTTTTATTTTTTTTTTGGGGAAATAAAAGAGTGAAAACTCAAGAACATTGTTTGCCCCTTCTTCTTGTTCTTGTTCCTCTTTTTTTAGTGGTAAAAATTAGTTACCGCTAACTTAGCATCACATAGAACAAGCTATTTATGAAATTGTGTTTTTTTAAGTGGAAACTCACGAAATTATTTTAAGTTCAGATTATTTATCTTTTTATACCTTGTATTTTAAGTTAATTCAAACAATATACTTTTAGTTTTTTATTTTATCAAATTTATACCTTGAAATTAAATTTAATATATAAATTTATACATTTTCTTAATCAATTCGCAATTTTAACCTAAAAATATCCCAAAACACCATCAAATTGAAAAATAAAAGAACTTTAAAAACGTAAAAAAAAAAAAAAAAAAAAACAAACTTTAACTTTCTATTAAGATTTCTACATTAAAAATGTATAAATTACCCCAAAAAAAAGTGTTTTGTATGTTCTTGTGCTTTTCTTATTTTTTAAAAGTTTTATTTTTTCTCTTTTATTTAAGGATAATTTACTCATTTTAAAGGTGTCATAAAACCATTGACTAAAGTAAGGTATAGATTTATATATTAAATCTAATCTGAAGGTCTATATTCAATAAGATCAAAAACCAAAGTATAGTTTTTAAATTAACCTAAAACAAAAGGTATAAAAAAATAAATACCCCTTTTAAGTTAACCTTTGAAAGATTTACGGACAGCAGGACTATTTCATGACAAAAAACTCGCCCGATGCAAAAATTGGTCAAGCAAGAATTTAATTTATTTCATGCTTAGCTTGTTCTTTTACTCAAACACCCACCAAAACAGAAGACAGAGAAGTCACTCAGAATTGAACAACACTAGACGACTAAAACTTGTTTTACATGCAATTCTTTAATGAATCCCCGACACCCTGGAAAAAGAAATATGAAAGTACAAAATCTGCAATAAAGATACCGACAAGGGAGATAACGACAGATGAAGTTGTCGACTCGCCAACACCTTTTGCTCCTCCCAAGGTGGTAACTCCCCAGGCACAGCTAACAACAGATATAATTGCACCAAAGACCTGAGACTTTATCATTGCACTTATGATGTCCCATGAATTAAGAGCTCTCCGAGCTGAATCCAAGATGATGTTAATGCTCACACCATACACAGCATCAGCAAGAATGGCACTTGATGCCATCCCCACTGTGAAGCACATTAGTGTCAGAAAAGGTAAAGCAACACAAGAGGCAATCACCCTTGGGGTCACAAGATAATCAACGGGGTTAGTCCCGAGAACTCGCAATGTGTCAGTTTGCTCCGAGACCTGCATTGTTCCCAACTCGGCAGCGAATGCACTTCCAATACGCCCCGCCACAACTATAGATGTAACCACAGGACTCAACTCCCTTACAAAGGCCAAAGCTAGAACTCCGCCAACGGATCTGCTTAAACCCAACCTGGTAAATTCTCTAACGAATTGGATGGTGAAGGCCATTCCAACAAAGGCTGAAGTTAAGAGACAGACACCAATTGATTTTGGCCCGACTCTCTCCAACTGTTGGAGAGTATTCCTCCTGTGAACTTTGCCCTTTAAAGTTCTCACTATCACCTGCCCTGCAAGAACAAGAACCGACAATCCCCTCCACACAAACCGTGGAGGTGACCACTTGTCCAACAAGGTTTCTGCTTCAGAGTTGGGTGAATGATTTGTGTTCGAGTCTTCTACCTTAGAAATGGCCGGGTGGCCATCATCCGTGTTGGGAACCGCAAGCAATCGGGTTTTTTGCAGAACAAATTTACAATCCTGAGGCCTTCGAACGAAGATAACGTTTTTAAATTGTTGATTCAAACATGGGATTTGCTTTTTAATCCCCCCATCTGATTTCACAGTTCTTCCTCTGCATTGGAAAATTGAAAACATCACAATGAGCTAAGAAAATGGCAATCCACAAAAACGAAAAACGGGAAAGAGAGAAAGACGGATAGAGTTCAACCTGTTAGCGAAACAAAAGCGAAAATGACAAGTAGCCGCTTGCATAGTTGTTTGCACTGAATACCCAGAACGTTGCACAAGTACGCTAACTAGATTTTTTCAATGCTTCCACAGAGGAGAAAAAACCACAGGTGGGATGGAAAAGCTGAAAGCAAGAATCAGAACACTCTTAAGAAAATGGAGAAGTTGATATGATCTCATATAATTGGCTGTCCACAGAATATAGCACCATGGCCAAAAGATGCCTGGGGCCACCTGATTTAGCCATAAAAAACACGAAAAAAGCGGAGTGATAAGAATTTATCCACTTATATTGAGAGGCCTAAAAAGCAATGTCTTCTTACATGGTAATTCCAACAAATATTAGACCATTTTAAAAATTTTCTCCAGTAATGCAAAATGTTAAATTATCACTATGTTGGTGAAATATAGAAGTGTGTTTTATTTTATCTTTATTTATTTTTTTCAAAAGTGCAATAAAGAAGTTAAAAACAAAGTTCAGCTTACTCTTATCAAATAACAAAAAAAGTTTAAAAAAAAAAAACACTAAAATGAAAGCAATAAGATAAACCAACAATACATATGAATTTGTTTTTGGAAATAAAGGAAGATACCATATTGACATTCTAATTATAAGGGTTCTATAACCTCAACCCAAAAAAAAAAAAAAAAAAGAGTAGTATACTTATATAGAAAAAAAAGGAAAAAAAAGGTTTTACATCTGTTGAAGAATTTTGACAAACAGTTGGTGAGCGTTGAAATAGTTGTAACGCCATAAAAGCAACCAACCAAAGAAACAGCGAATTTGCAAATTCTGCAAATGGGTATTCTGAAAAAAGACGAAACGAATAGGAAAGAGCATTGAAATCGAATTGAAACTATTGGAGAAGGAAATTGACTACCTATTCATTTCGGGGGCTTAATATTCAAAAGGCTTGATAGTTCCTCCATCGATCTTCCTCTCGTTTCGATCTAGTTGAAGAAACCAGTTTCTGCAAACAACCAACCGAGTACGAGTTCTATTCTGTCGTAGAGTAGTGTCGTTTTCTCCCACCCCCAACACTCCTCTTTCTTCTTCTTTCTTTCTTTCTTTCTTTCTTTTGAGGGGAATCTTCTTCTTCTTTCTTTGCTTCTTTTCTCTTTTTCTTTTTCTTTTTTTTTTTTCACATTTTCAAAAGTAAATAAAGGGCAACTGAGCGAGCAAAGGCATTATTCGTTTTTCTTTTAATTTCTACCTGTTAGAAGCACCACTTCCTAAAAACGAGAGAGAGAATTGATTGCAAAAATTCCCCAAACTTTCCCCCTTTTGGTACTGTTTTCTTCCAACTAAAAAAATGTAACACCTATCTTCTTGAAACTTTAAAATATAAAATTTATTTTTTATCTTTAAAATATTAACAAGAAAACTTCGTAAATTATAATTTTAAGCATAAATAGCACAATATTACACAAATAATGAGATTGTTGAACAGTTTAATAAACTATTATTTTGTTAGCATATTTGGCGCACTCACATGATATAAAAAAAGAGATTTTTCTAAATTTTTTTAAAGTTTTTTAATTTATATTTTTAGCAATTAAAATTTTTAAATTATATTTATTTCTTAAATTCAAATTAACTTTAGATGATAGAGTTACTAAAATACTCTTATATTATATTTCAAATCTTATGTACTAAGTTTTATTAAAAGTTTAAAAAAAAAAGTATGTTTGTCAATATTTTATATTTCAAGGAATACATGTTACGTTTTAAAATTCGAGGGTATACTGTTATAAGGTTTATAATTGAGAAGAATTTTCATAATTTATCTTAAGAGAAAAATTTGAGAGTTGAAATGTTGAAATAAGAAAAAAAAAAGAATAAGACTTAAAGATTACAATGGATTAAATAATATTTTAGAGGACCTAAAATGCTTTTATAACCAAAATAAATTAAAAAAAAGTAGTTTAATGATACACAAAGTGAATTTGAAAATGTAAAAAGTATTACAAAAAGCAAATAAAATGCACCAAAATGAGAAAGGATCAAAAGATTTCAAAACCCTAAATTAAAATGCAAATAAAAAAGAAAAGAGAACAAAAACACAAAAGAAAGAAAAACAAAAAGAAAGAAAAGGGTAAATGAATAAGGTGTTTGGGAGAAGATATACTGTAATATATGAGAACTTTACACTATTTATAGTTTAGAATAGAAACCACCCCTCTAAACAGAGTTGAAAAGACAAAAAAAAAAAAGAATTAACAAGCCACGTGCCAGCACCATATTGATTTGCACAAAAGGCCGCCAAATATACATTGAGAATTTTATATTTTTGTTTGTCCCTGTATTTTTTTTTTAAATCTCACAAATTCTCTTACAACCTCTTTTTATATATTATAAGGAAATTACATATATAAAAAGGAGAACACAGGTTTTGTTATTCTCCTAAGGTGTGCCAAGAATCAATTTCTTCTTCTCTTCTTTTTAAGAGATACAAATCTTTTCTTTCTTGTTTTGTTTTGTTTTTTTTATTTGTGTGTTTTTTTCTTTTATTATCACTTGCTTTTCTATTTTATTTTTATCTTATTTTCCTACTTTCCTTTCTTTTTTATTATTTTTTATATAACCCTATATACTCCTCTCTCTCTCTTTTGTTTTTCTTTTATCTGTTGCAACCTTATATATATTTTAAGATGTGTCTATGGTATTTTATTATTTTCAGATGTGCCTTTAGCATGTGTTTTTGACTAGCAAATAAAAAGTCTCATATAACCTCATGTTGAGTTATATATTTGTACAAAATCAAAATTACTTCTCTTTGTACAACATGCACCAAAATTTTCAATATTTTCAATATTTTTATTGAAATTTGAAATTTCTAGGACTTAAAATGTTGGGTAAATTAAAGAAATAGTGCTTTTTAAGTAGATCAATAGAAAAAGTACCACGTATTTATGTTTTCTTTGAAACAAACCTCTTTCAAAATTAAATCACCCTAGATTACCCTACATTTGCCCTAAAACAAGAAACACTCATTATTTTCCTTCTATCCACTCTCCACTACTATCACCCATTTAAAGTACATTTGGCAATATAGTTAAAACAAAAAGTTAGAATGAGTTTATTATAACATATGAAAGTTTTATACTATAGCATGCTTTTGCTTTACCTTGTAGCATGTGAGATCTTTACATTATAACAATTAGAACAACATAGTTGGAATGGCGTTCCCAAGTATACCTCTTTCAAAATTAAAGATATTTACTACCAATAACTACCTTTTCCCATGCAGCCAGAGTTGCCAGCCACATTGCCAGCAGTTGTTATTGAAGTTCCATTAATTGCTGAGAAAGCAAATTTGTGCCTCGTGAATGAAGATAAATGAAGAAAGGAGATCGATGATATGGAGATCACAAGTGGGAGATTTCATCGGCTTCTAAGTGATGTCATCGATCTTTTAGGTGACTTTGGTGTTCAACTTGTATACTAATGAGGATGGTGAAAGTAGTTTGGTGATAGCGCGCACATTAAAGAGGTGAGAGAGGAGAAAAGGAAGAGCAAGAGATTAGGATTTTGAGGGCAAAATTGAATTTTTACCATACATTAGTAACTTTTCTTAAAAATTATTGCCAAAAGTAGTATGAGTGTATAACAAGCGTTACAAAGCGGTATTAGTGCTAATTATCATCAGCGTTGGCCTCGTGTTGTTGTTGACCCTCAAACCAACATTGTCCTTACATTTTAATAAGAAAACGATGGTCTTAATCAAGCTTGTCCCTTCAGTCAGATGTAGTCTTGTAGTTAGTTTTATGATGCCATACTTCATAAGCCGTTCAAACACGAGCCTGTGCTCACCTATCATCCTCAAACTAACAGTTAATCAGAATATTCCAACAAGGAAGCGAATCTAATCCTAAAGAAAAGGACCATAATTTAAGGAAAATATTAGCCCAAGGATACATACCCAAAAGGGGGGCTGAATTGAGTTTTTAAAGCTTCTTACAATTATTGGAAAATTCTAGATAAAAATTGCTCAAGCTATAAATACACAAACAATGATATTGAATAATGTAGACAGCTATAAATATGTTAAAGCAAAAGTTTAAGGAAGAGAAATGCAAACGCTATTTTTAGTGATTCGGTGAAATGCCTATGTCCATTGTCACTAAGCAAATCTTCACTCGACTTCTTGCACTATTACAACCATCGATCACTCCTTGCATAATAACGGTGAATTGGTCTACCTGAGGCTTACACGCCTTCGTACAAACGTCAATTTTTCATAGCGATTGACTAACCAAGAACCCCCACTTTATAAGGTTTGGAAACCTAAATATGAAAGGGTATGTTTTATTGGGATTTTGGTTCACTCACAAAATATTCTCCGATGTAAGAGTATACAATATGAAGCTTAAAATAGAGATGTGAGCAACTCTCAAATAAGTGTGCAGAAAATGTAAACTCAAGAGTGTACATATAGAATGAATGCTTTGAAAACAATGTAGGAATGCTTGTAATAGAGTTCTTAACCTTTGCACAATGAATGAAGGTGTATATATAGCCTCTAAGTACTCATTTGTGGCGCAATGAATCGATTTTGGGTCAAAATAGCCATTGTAAATGGAGTTTTAATGGTTAAAAAATTAGCCATTATAAACAGTTCAGCAAACCAGACAATTTGTTGGACAGGCCAAACTTTGAAATTTTTAGAACAAGACCCCAAACAGTCATCTGATCGATAGGCCACTTTGGCAGCTTGGCAGGCTGAACTTGGACCACTGGTAGGCTAAACTTGGACCAGCAGCAGGCCATTAGAGACTTCTTTCAAACCCTGAACATTGGCAGCCGAAGTAGGGTTTTTGGTAGGCCGGTTGGGGCCATCGATAGGCCAAACTCAAGGGTTTAGTAGGCCATCTAAGGCCATCTTGGAGGCTACCTTTAGGCACTTTCTTTGGCAAGCCAAAACAAGAAATTTGGTAGGCCGAACCTATGGTTTAGTAGACCGATCCTAATTGGTCGGCAGGCCGATCTGCCTTGACTAGAAATTTACACATCATGTTTTCAAAATGTAGTTTTTATAAAACTTTGTTTAAGTGATTTTAGTCCACATTTTGAACAACATCTGAGTATAAAACCAATTTTAGGATATTGAAACATATATGCAACCAGATTTTAAAACACTTTGTGAATACAAATACTTGTGCATGGATTGAGCTTGCATATACCATATAGCTTATGAAGTATTGCCCGCTTACATAAAGACTTAAAACAATTGTAACTTTTAATCTTCAAGTCTTTGTGAGTCCAATCCTTGTTGCGTCCATAGCTTAGAAACTCTTGAACATGCTTCACTTGACTTTGCTTAGACTTCAACTTTACAACACTCAAGAATATCATTAGCTAAATTTGTGTTATTCACATATAAATAAAAATTGTGTTTGTTATCATCAAAACTAATTCAAAAATGCTTTATGAAGCCTTAGGGCCAACAATCTCCCCCTTTTGATGATGACGAAATAATTTTTGATTGTCTTGAAATATAAACATAATTTACTCCCCCATAATATGTGCATAAGTATAAAAATGCAAAAGTTGAGGAGTAAATCAATGCTTTCCCTCAATTGAACGGTCCCCTTATTAAATAGCTTACTTTTCCAAATGCAATATTTAACAAAAACTATGCAAAATCACAATTCTCATCAAAACTTCAATATATATCTCCAAAATCACAAATCATATCAAAACATCAATATATCACAAGAACCACCAGCCTTTACTCCACAAGCAATCAAAAATACAATTACTTCTCCCCCTTTTTGTCATCGACAAAAGGCATAATAAAAAAAAACTTTGAATTTCATTTCACTACAAATAAGAAGTACAAGTCACACAATCCAGAAAACATAAGAACAATAAAACCATAGAACTAAGCACAAAAGCATAAGAAAAATATCACGGATGACTTAAGGAGCACAACCGAATTGCATTTGTCAAAAGAGCTAGAAGTCTCTTGTTGGCCGGCTTCAAAATGCTCTTGAACTTGCTGAAGTAAGAGAATATCTTGACTCATCCTCCATTGCTCATATAGCTAATGAAGATTAATTTCTTCACCTTTGTCTTGTTCTTTGATATTTGTCATCTTATCTTCTTCTTCTTGTTGCTCATTTTGAGGGGTTGCTTGACTTCCGGTTTGCACCCATCGACCATGGATCTCTTCAAAGCCCATTTTGCTAATATTTAAAGCATCGAAAGCAAGATGGCGTTTGTAACAGGTGATGTCTTTCTTATCATTGATGCGAATGATAAAATACTTAAAAACCTTTGTAAGAAGCATTCCATATGGCAATCTGGTGCTTTTTTAACCCTCAGCAACATCCAACATCTATCGAAATAAGAGAAGAGGTAAATTATTTCTAGTTCCAATGAGAAGGCAGCAAATGAGGTAAAGGTTTAAGAGGTGAACTTCATCTTTATAGCCATATCTAGGTAAGATATTTGTGGTTATAAGCCTATGGATAAGTCAGTTTTTTGGTAGAAGAAAGGCTGCATTAATTTTTCTAGGTGTTCTACCATCATCATTCTCAAAAATAGCTTTAGCCATATTCTCCAAACCATAAGCCCAGCTTTAGCACCATGAACATCATCACCCTTTAAAGGTATTTCTAAAATTTCTCCTAGAATGCCTAGGGTTAATTCAATAGTCCTGCCTTTAAGAGTTATCTACAATTCCAAGGGTTCAAAAGACTATTCCAAATTAGCATAAAACACCTTAACTAGCCTAGCATATGTATCTATTGGAAAAACAATATGCATGGGAATTTAAAAATTTTTAATCAGAGTATTTTTTGAAACACAAGTTTGACACGCTATATAGATAAATTAACCATATCTTACTAACCTTATATGCCAAAGAGCTCTTGCAACCTGTGAAGAGAAGAATGGTCCAAAAGAGTCTCAACCAACTAGTCTTCTTTGCTATTCTCTATCCATGATCGGAGTGTGTGTAGGCACACCTCATACGGCTCTTTCCCAGTGAATCTCCTTTAAACCAATTAAGAAAACTTGAAACTAAGGTTTGTGATATGTGAACAATAGTTCTCCAGGAGTTTTCAGAGTTCTCACACTAGAGTACTGACTCTTAATTTCTCAATTAATCTAAATAACTCAGAAAACTCACTCCCTATTTATAGATGTCATCCCCAAGTTGGTTATTATCAGATAAGGCCTCAAAAATTTAAATATAGATCAACATTTGATAAAATCACGTAAAAACATGTGATCAAATTATTGCTCGGTTGACAAGCCGAACTGGTAGATCAGCTTGCTGAACTTACTCCATCGACAGGCTGAACTTAAAGATCAACCTATCAAACTTACAATGAATGATCCTTGTGAATCTTTTATTTGCCACCTGAGATTCTTTGGATAGAGCCTGAGTTTAAAGTCAAATAACCCAATAGAGAAGTTATTTGATTAAAATAGTCATTTCTAGATAATTTCTAGGAAATTAAATGTTCCCAATAATTCAACAAGTTTATCTTGAATTAATTTATATAAAATTAATTCAATCGATAAACAGACATGAATTATTTATTCCTATCGAATTTCAACCAATCTAATAATTTAATGTAAGTCACCAATTTATTGGAAAAGTATGCCATATCGTTATAGGATCTATTAAGCTAGCAAAAGGGACCTGATGGACCTATATAGTTCAAGCTCTCGATAATTATAAAACCCAATATCCTAGATATATGTTTCATAATTATCAACTCTGACGCTATTCCACTAAAAGCTTAAAGCAACACTCTCTAACTATATAAAATTACGAAGCCCGAATAGCTAAGTATCCATGACATATCATAATATATCGTATCCCCATAGGATATCCATAATCGGCTTAAGGATAAATTATGTCTTACCTTTCTAATTATTTTTCTCTTACATTCCACTATCTTAACTTTGAAAAACTTACCATCCAAAGACAATATACGATTCGGTTACACCTGTGTATCCAAATGGTTGAGCGCTCTAGTTTTTCAATTACAAGATAATGCATATAAGAGGATATCATCGACTCCTAAAGAGGAGCTATGCATTCCATATCTATGAATAATAGGTCTACGCTATCAAGAGTTGTGTCTCCGATGTACCGGTCTATGTACCATCATAAAATATGGATGCTATCCTTTGGTATATCAAAAGACATAAGTCAAGAAAATGGGCCCACTATTCATCTTAAGATTATGATACAACACATATAATTGCCTAAAGTGACTTGATTTGTCGAGATAGAATTATTAAATCCAAATCAATTACACTTTATGTCCCAATCCAATACATCGTCACCTATGATAATGTACCAGTGTTTCTATTCATAAAGTCTAACTCCAATGGCTAAGACAAACCATCTCCCATTAAGGATATAGACAATATAACAATCTTTGTATGAATAAAGCACCTAACTTTATTCCCTCGATTATGGATCTTATGATTTAGACCGTCACCTTTAGAATCATGTCTTCCGCATAATCTGTCCATCATGTGCCTGATTCTTAAGGTTTAGATTGACAGTCTTAGATTTTTGTTTGCTTATTATACATCCAACAAATATGAACATAAAGAGGACAACAATTTAGTATATGAATAATAAATAAACTTTTTATTAATAAAAATGTCTCCTAAAACATATTACGTTTTTATTTCTTATGGCATATATGTCCAACATTCTCCCATTTGCACTAAATGAGTAAATATGATAGATCCTGCATTGTTATAGCTTCCACATGCCTCTTGAAAACTCTCATAGTTGTTGTCTTCATAAACTAATTAGCTAAATGGTCCTCGGATGTGATTTTGCATTCAACAACATGCCCACCCTTAGCGAAGTCCTTTATCACATGACACTTCCGATCAATATGCTTACCCTTCTTGTGAAATCTTAGTTCCGTAGCCTTAGCTATCACTGCAATGTCATCATAATACAGCAATACTGCCTTATCCATGCCAAGAACTATGTCAAGATCCCTAAGGAACTTGAGGAGCTACGCTACTTCTTTCAAAGCATCGCTAGCTGCCACATACTCCGTCTCCATCGTTGAATATAAAGTGTAATCTTATTTGACACTTCACCAAACAATGGCACCACCGTCTAGAGTAAATACAAAACCTAAAGTTGATTCTCTCGAATCCAAAGAGGATTGGAAATCTGAGTTAGTGTATCATAGAGATGTTAAATCCTCACCTAAATACACAAGCATATACCCTCGAGTCTTTCTCAAGTACTTGAAAATATGCTTGATTGCAACCTAGTGGTTCGTCCTAGGTCCAACTGAAATTGGCTTACTGTCCCGACCGCATAACTAATATCCGATCGTGTGCAAAGCATGACATATATGAGACTACCCACTACCAAAACATAAGGTACGTTCTTCATGTATTCTCTTTCTTCATCAAACTTTGCTAAGTCTTTCTTAGAAAGAGTAATTCCAGGCCTAGATGGTAGCCTACCTTTCTTAGAATCCTGTATTCCATACATTTTGAGAATTTTATCCATGTAGCCTGCTTGGGATAAAGCTATCATTTTGTTCTTTCTATCCCGAAAGATCTGGATACCAAGAACATGATTAGCTTCATCCAAGTCTTTCATGTCAAACTACTTTGTCGACCATAATTTGACCAATGACAATGCCCCAATGTCATTGCCAATAAGCAAAATGCCATCTACATAGAGCAGTACGTAAATCACCTTTTTCTCCTTAATGTGTTTATAAACACATGGTTCGTCCATATTTTTAGCGAATCCATAAGTCTTGATCACTTGATCAAATCTTATGTTCCAAGAATGGGAAGCCTACTTAAGTCTATAAATTGACTTTAGCAACTTACAAACCTTACCCCCCTAACCCTTAGGCTTAAACCCATCTCGCTATACCACATATATGGACTCATCAAGATAGCCACTTAAAAAGGTCGTCTTGATATCTATTTGCCAAATCTCATAGTCGAGAGTGGTAGCTATGGACAAGAGAATACAGATGGACTTAAGCATGGCTACAAGCGAAAAGGGTTCCTCGTAATCGATTCTTTCCTTTTGCATGTATCCCTTAGCTACCAATCTAGCCTTATAGGTTTTGACTTTTCAATCCACTCATCTCTTTCTCTTATAAATCCACTTACACCCTATAGGTTTTACCTCTTGAAGAAGAGCGACAAGTTCCCAGACCCGATTAGTCTCCATAGACTTTATCTCAGTATTCATGGCTTCTCTCCAGAGTTTCAAATCAACATTCTCTATAGCCTCTTTGTAAGTGCAGGGATCCTTGCCATATCTAACCAGTTTTGCCAAAAAGGCTTCACCATTGAACATATACCTCTCAGGTTAACACCCAATCCTTCCACTATGCCAAAGCCCCTTAGGTTATTGTTCAGTTAGTTTTTCTACACTGATTGGAATAGTTTCTTTCGAAACCTTCAAAGTGATCGAATCATCGCCAACTCCTAGAGTACCACTTTACTTCGAGGCTTAAAGTTGTCCACGTAACTTTCCTCAAGGAATGTTGTATTAGTTGTAACCCTGACTTTATTTTCCTTTAGGTTATAGAAATAACGCCCTTTAGTCCTTTTTGGATATCGTACAAACACACAAACTCCTGAACATGCTTTCAACTTATTCGCTTCCCTAAACAGGACATGAGCTGGATATCCCTATATGCAAATATGGTTTAAGGATGTCTTTTTTCCCCATCTACAACTTGTGAGGAGTTTTAGGAACCAATTTTGAAGGCACATTGTTCAAAAGATAACATGCGGTTTGTAATGCATATCCCCAAAAGGATAAAGGCAATTATGAATAACTCATCATAGACCTAACCATGTTCAACAAAGTCCTATGCTTTCTCTTAGCTACACCATTCTATTGTTGAGTACCTAGTGTAATCAATAAGATAAAATTCTATTATCTAATAAGTGTTCCAAGAACTCATTAGAAAGGTATTCACTACCTCGATAGGATGGAAGTGTCTTTATGGGTTTACCCAATTGCTTTTTCACTTTAGCGTAAAACTCTTTGAACTTATCATAAGTTTCACTTTTGCAATGCATTAGGTACACATACCCATACCTTGAGTAATCATCAATAAAAGTGACAAAATAATCATACCTTCCTCATGCCTAGATGTTTATAGGTTTGCAAAAATTGTTATGCACAAGTTTTAGAACCCCTTCGGCCCTATAGTCTTTAGTACCAAATGGTCTTTTGGTCATTTTACCCTCCAAACAAGATTCACATTATAGTATAGATTCCACCTTTAAGTGACTTAAATATCCATCCTTTACCAGCCTTTGAATCATATTCAGGTTAATATGACCTAATTGCAAATGCCAAAGATAGGTCTTATTAAGGTAAGAAGTTTTAAGTCTTTTAGAGTTATTATCGTTAAACTCAGTGTTAAGCTGTAAGTCCACCTTAAGTTTGATAAAATATAGATTGTTTTGTCTACATCCATCACAGATAAAAGATTTGTTTTTACAAATTACCACTTTAGTATTAAAAGAAACTAAATAAGAATCTTTAAATAAACAAGCTATAGAAATTAAATTCCTTTTAGGTTTAGGAACATTAAAAAAATCTCGCAAAACTAAACTCCTATAATTATCAAAATAAAGAAGGACGTCTTCTACTGCTTAAGCCAACATTAAGGGTCCATCGCTCATCCAAAGCATGAAGTATTCATGGAGCAGACTTCTTGTTTCTTTGAACCCCTATAGAGAAACACAAGCATAATTAGTTGCTTTGGAATTTATGACCCAAGTGTCATTGGATTCCTCAACCAAACAGGCTTCAATAACCAAAAGATCACACCTACCTCCTCTGGAAAGGAAGTCCTTGCAATTCTTCTTGATGTACCCGACCTTCCCACAAAAAAAAAAAAAAAAAACACTTGAGCTTTTTTGGGTTTTTCTTTTTCTTCTTCTTATTCTTGCCATTTGCAAGAATAGAAGACTTCTCGTTCGTAGCCCATTGCTTCTTTCCATTCCTAGAGTTAGGATTGAAACCAGAGGTAGCCGCCATGTTGGCCTCACTACCAGCAGGAGTTTTCCTTATTAGATATTCGAACTATTGTAACTACTTCATTAACTCAATTAAGGTCATATCTCGTCTATTGCTTAAATTAAATGAAGCTATAAATAGGATAAACTCCTTAGATAGAGTCTTAAAAACCATAGTCATATGTGTTTCAGCATCCATGTCAGCTCCATTGGTTTGAGCCTCAACGAGGTAAGCCATGACCAACCTCACATGCTACTTCACAGGAGTCCCCAACCTTTGTTTGTAGTTTAGAAGTTTTTCGAAGTGCCCCTTGCCGTTTTGTTAGAGTATGGTCTTTAAACATGTCTTCAAGATTATCCAATATCTACTTTGTAATCTCATAATCTTCATGTTGAGCCTACAGTATATTATTTATGCTAGCTATAACATAATAGCAAGCCTGATTGTTAGCATCTTACCAACGATCATCGCTTGGGTTTGCTCATTATTGGAACCTCCTATAGGCTTGGGAGGACACAGTGTTATCAATACAAATTTCAGTTTCTCAAAGGATAGGATAATATTCAAGTTCCATTTCCAATCATTAAAATTCTCACCGGTTAATTAGTTTTTATCAAGTATCGATGATAAAACATTTTTAGGCATTTTTAATCTACAATAAAAAATCATATACCAAACATAAAAAAACATACCATAATAATTTAATAAAATAACACAATCAAGTTAGCATACAAGTGTATTTGTGTGTCAAAACCTTGAAAATAGCACAACCTTACAATAATAATTCCCAACTCTGAATTCAACGAGCCGCCTAAGGGAGACTTGCCAAATTCAATTAGGAACACGGATCCCCTCTTGATTAATATATGCCACCCAGGATCCATATGATCCAACATATATTAATAATCGTTTCTTTGGCTATTAAATTTATTAATAGAGCTCCTAAGGAAGGTTAATAATAAAATTAACATGAGTGTATTACCATCGTTTCAATATTTTATCCATGATTTACAATCATTACCTAGGGGTGTACAACAACAAATCATGCTAAAATATCTTATCTTCTTGAAGATCCAACTTGGCACATGATGAATTCCCTTTCTAGGGGTCGAAACCACCATGTGCTACTTATGGACCAACAATGGAGGCCGTAGGTCCTAAACCTTCTCCCCCTCAATCTTTTAAAATTAAGGTTTTATTTTAAAACATGCATGAACAATTTTTAATGAGCGGCACCCTCTATTCTATATGACATGTTATCAACATACATGGTAAATCATATTATAATGTAGATAAGTAAAGTAATCATGCAAAACCACAAACAAAATAATAATAAATAGCCGTATTATTATAGTTCCACCCTAGAGAAAAGAAATTAAAGATTACAAGAGATCAATTGAAACATATTATCAATTCTTTATCCTTGAATCTTCAAATTGTATCTTTTCCATGTATTATCCGTCTTCAAGTCCTCAATCCTGTATAGATCGAATGCTCCTTATTTTCGGATATATCCAAATTTAATGTTTCTTAGAATTGTCCCAAAAATAAAATCAAAACAGCACCAAAAAACTCACCTTTTTTGAAAATCTATAGTTCTCCATCGGCATGCTGATTTGTGTGATCGGCCTGCCGATCATGATAGATCAACGTGCCGAACTTGAAAGTTTGGCCTGCCACCAAAGCCATCAAAATTCTGCTTGCGGATGGCTTGTTGAACGTGGAGGTTTGGCCTACTAGTCTGTGACCATCAACCTACCAAACCTAAGTATTCAGCTTGTCGGCCGAGCAAAAATCACGTTTTCTAAAAAATGCAGTTTTTATGCATTTTTTCAATCTTACTTTCAACAATTCAAAAACATAAAAACTTAGAGACTCAAGAAATGCCATTAGAACAACTATTATCTGTCTTCTAGATCTGTCTTCTCTGAATGATTATTTAATTACAAAATTCTTACAAATTTAAAATTAAATAATAATTTCTAGACGGTGATGATAGACCGCCATTTAATTACATGAAAAATCTAGATACATGTTCTAACTTCTAAGGAACCATAATCACCAAAAATTAATTAATTAATTAACTATTAAATAATAATTTAATTAACCATAATTAATTAATAAACATTCATCATAAAATCTCATGACAACATAAATATATAGAAACATTAGAGTACTAACTCTTTAAAAAATTAAATTCAAGCATAGGAGAGATCAAGATCACATAATTTATTCATATAGCATATTCACAAACTTGTAAATTTAGGTAAAAAACCTATCTCTGATACCAATTGTTGAAAAAATAATACGTAACAGAAATTTAAAAATTTTTAATTAGAGTATTTTCTAAAACACAAGTTTGACATGCTATATGGATAAATTAACTAAATCTTACTAGCCTTCTATGCCGAAGAACTCCTACAACCTATGAAGAGAAGAATTTCAAAAAAGCCTTAATCAACTGGTATTCTTTGCTATTCTCTATCCACAACTGGAGTGTGTGTGGGCACACCTCGTATAGCTCTTCCCTAGTGACTTTTCTTCCAATCAATTAAGAAAACCTAGAACTAAGGTTTGTGATATGTGAACAATAGTTCTCCGAGAGTTTTTAGAGTTCTCACACTAAAGTACTCACTCTTAATTTCTTAACTGATCTGAATAACTCAGAAAACTCACTCCTAATTTATAGAGGTCATCACCAGGTTGGTTATTATCAGATAAGGCCTTAAAAATTTAAATCTGAATCAATATCTGATAAAATCATGTAAAAATGCGTGATCAAATTATCACTTATTCGACAGGTTGAGTTGGCAAATTGGCCTGTCAAACATACTCCATCGTTAAGCCGAACTTGAAGATCAGCCTGCTAAACTTATGGTAAATGATTGTTGCAAATCTTTTATTTTCCACCCTCGATTCTTTGGATAGAGCCTCAGTTTTAAATTAAATAACCCAATAGAGAAGTTATCTGATTAAAACAATCATATCTAGATAATCCATAGGAAAATAAATATTTTCAATAATTTAACAAGTTTATCTTGAATTAATTTACACAAAATTAATTTAACTGATAAACAGACATGAATTATCTGATCCTATCAAATTTTAGCGAATATAATAATTTAATATAAGTCACCAATTTATTGGAAATACATGCTGTATCATTATAGGATTTATTATAAGCTAGTAAAAGGGACCTGATGGACATATATCGTTCAAGCTCCCTATAATTATAAAACCCAATATCCCATATATATGTTTCATAATTATCAACTTTAACGCTACTCCACAAAAGCTTAAAGTTGCACTTTCGAACAATATAAAATTATGAAGCCTGAATAGCCAATTATCAATGATATATCATAATGTATCATATCTATACAGGACATCCATAGCCGGCTTAAGGATAAATTATGTCTTACTTTTCCCATTATTTTTCTCTTACGTTCCATTATCTCACCATTAGAAAACTTACCATCCAAAGACAGTATACCATTCAGTTACACGTATGTATCCAAATGGTTGAGAGGTATGTATCCAAATGGTTGAGAGCTCTAGTTTTTCAATTACAGGATAACACAAATAAGAGGATATCATCAACTCCTAAAGAGGAGCTATTGATTCTACATCTATGAATAACAAGTCTACGCTATCAAGAGTCATGTCTCTAACGTACATGTATGCATACCATTATAAAATATGAATGTCACCCTTTGGTACATCCAAAAACATAAGTCAAGACATTGGGTTCACTATTCATCTCAAGATTATGATACAACATGTATGATTGTCTAAAGTAAATTGAATTATCGAGACATAATTATTTATCCAAATCAATTACACCTTATGTCCTGATCCAATACATCATCAACTATTACAATGTGCCAATGTTTCTATTTGTGGTGTCCAACTCTGATGGCCAAGACAAACCATCTCCCATTAGGGATATAGGCAACATAACAATCTTTTCATGAATAAAGCACCTAAATTTATTCCCTCAATTGCAGATCTTATGATTTAGACCGTCACCTTTAGAATCATGTCTTCTACATAATTCTGTCCATCATATGCTTGATTCTTAAGGTTTAGACCAATAGTCTTAGACTTTTATTCGCTTATCATATATCCAACAAATGTGAATGTAAAGAGGACAATAATTTGGTATATGAATAATAAATAAATTCTTTATTGATAAAAATATCTCTAAAAACATATTACATTTTTACGCCTTAAGGCATACATGTCTAATAGTATTTGCTCTCATAGTCATAATTCCCTTCCATTTCAGCTTATCAAATGATTCCTCAATTCCAAAACTAGAAAAATCGTTAAATTACATTGGCTTTCCATCAATGATTTTCCTAGCCGAAAAGAATTTCACAAAATTCTCATTAGAAAATTCTTCAGGGACTACCTCTTCGCTTGATTTCTTATTAGCCATAGATTTTGTGTGCTTGAAGAGACATGAACTTGAACATTATGATGCTAACACTTGAGAACCATGAATTTGAAAAGAAATTGCATAAAAATTCAGATTTTTTAAGAGGGAAAAAACTAGGGCACAGATTAGAGGAGAAAGAGAGTGAAAAGTGATGAAACCTTGAAATTTTTTGTGATTAAATTAAAGAAAATCAAGAGAGAAACACCAATCTTGAAAGCAAAACACAAGATTTTGAAGTATTAAGGCTTGGGCAATGATTTTCACACTATTTAGAGAAAGAACAGCATGGAGGAGAGAAGAAAATGTGAGAAAATAGGTTTTTTTGCTAAGTTTAGGGTACTTATACCTCGACAGATTGGCAGGCCGATCTCACAGATCGACAAGTCGTACTTAACCCAGTGGTGGGCTAAACATTATAGGTCGGCAGGCGATGCTTAAGGCCAGAAACCCTTTAGAAAATTCACAAAATTCTTGAATAAAACTCAGTTTTAAAGAATTAAAACGTCAAAAATCATTCAAACATCATTCGAAACAATAACATTAAACATGAAATATATATCAAGAACACAATATCACACAAAATATACATCCTCAAACAAGGTTTGTATAATATAAATTCATCAATGAACATCATTGTGCAAATTCGATCGATCTAAAATGCCATGTCCTCACCTAAGATATGAATAACATTATAATACAAGAGGCTTAGTAATGATATTAGCTAGTTGATAATTTGTACTAATAAACTCCAAAGTTATGTCTCCTTTTTGCACATGATCATGCAAGAAATAGTGTTTAATTTCTACATGCTTAGTATGAGAATGAAAAACTGGATTCTTGGATAAATTGATTACACTAGTGTTATCACAAAGAATTGGTACATGGTCATAGTGTAAGCCTAGGTCCTTAAGTGTTTACTTCATCCAAAGGACTTGTGCACAACAACTAGTTGTGAAAATGTACTCGGCTTCTACGGTTGATAGTTCAACCAAATTTTGTTTCTTACTAAATTATGAGACTAGTAAAAAACCTACAAAATGGCATGTACCACTTGTGCCTTTTTGATCAATAGTGCATTCGGCTTAATCGGCATTGGAATAACTCATCAAGTCAATATGTATGCCATGGGGTACCAAAGTCATAAATTCCTAGTACCACTTAAATATTAAAAGTATGCTTCCTTTGGATTAGATTGAAATCTAACACAAAGTCCAACAGTAGACATGATGTCAGGTCTATTAGCAGTTAAGTAAAGTAAGGATCTAATCATACCTTGATATCTTGTGATGTCTACCACCTAACCGCCTTCATCTTTGTCCAATTTAATTGAGGAGCTTATAGGTGTTTTTATCGGCTTTTGATCTTCCATGTCATACTTTTTGAAGAGATCCCTTACATACTTGGCTTGATTTATAAAAATACCATCACCGGCTTGTTTAAGTTGTAGCCCTAGGAAGAAGTTCAATTCTCTTATCATGCTCATTTCAAACTCATGATGCATACACTTAGAAAATTCTTCATGCATCAAATGATTAGTAGCACCAAAACTTATATCATCAACATAAATTTGAACAATAATTAAATCATCTTTGTTTTAGTAAAGAGAGTAGTATCTGCTTTTCTAACACAAAAATCATTTTTGATTAGAAATTGGCTAAGCCTTTCATACCAATATCTAGGAGCTTGTTTTAAACCATACAAAGCCTTTTTCAATTTATAAACATAATCCGGATACTTATGGTTTTCAAACTAGGGTGGTTGAGAGACATATTCCTCATCTAAAACGTATCCATTCAAGAATGAGCTTTTAGCTTCTATTTAGTAAAGAGTAAACCCTTTATAGCAAGCAAAAGCAAGTAGCATCCTTATGGATTCTAAACAAGCTACCGGTGCAAAAATTTCTTCATAATCAATACCTTCGTCTTGATTGAAACCTTAGGCTACTAATCTAGTCTTGTTTCGCATAACTATACCTTGCTCATCCTTTTTGTTCCTAAATACCCATTTAGTACCAATTATAGATTGAGAACTAGGTTTAGGAACAAGTTACCATGCATCATTTCTTTCAAATTGATTTAGCTCTTCTTGCATAGTCAAAATCTGAGATTCATCATTTTCTACTTCTTGAAAACATTTTGGTTCAATTTAAGAAAGAAGAGCTAAATTGTTGCAAATATGTTTGAATGATGCTCTAGTTCTTACCCAATGAGTTAGATTATCATGAGCAACTATATCGATGCTAGGGTGATAAGGGTGACACCACCAATCTTTTGCCATGGGTTGCAAAGTGTCCTTATCTTTTGACATCTCTTTTTAATGTTGATCATGTTGTAATGGTTCTTGAGGGAGTGTTTGGGTCTTTTTAAACTTCTTTTCCATTGTCCTTATCGTCCAGGCTCTTCAGTTGATTTTCCAAACCCAAATCATCATCATCTTCTGTTTTCTCTATGGAAATAGCCAATATTAGGTTTTCTATCCTTTCAAAACTCATATGGAGTTTAATTTATTTTTGGTCTAATAAAAACTCTATTAACAACATAGTATGTAGTATGTACAGCTTGGGCCCAAAAAAATTTAGGTAACCCATTTTTATATACGGCTTTGGCCCAAAAATATTTAGGTAATCCATTTTCATTTAACATGGTCCTAGCCATTTCTTGTAAAACTCGATTTTTCCTTTCAACTACTCTATTTTGTTGAGGTGTTCTTGGTGCCAAAAAATTATGTTCATAGACTTTTTCATTGTAAAAGAATTCAAAAGACTCACTATCAAACTTGCCTCCATGGCCACTTCTAATTGAAGTGATCATGTAGCCTAGTTCATTTTAAGCTCTTTTACAAAAACGTGAAAACATTTGCAAAGCATCATTTTTGTTTGCTAAAAACAAACTGAAGTTAACCTTGAAAAATTGTCAACAATGACAAAAGCATAGTGTTTAACACCTAGACTTGTAGTCCTAGAATGACTAAATCAATTCATATGTAAAAGTTGCAAAGGTCTAGTGGTAGGAATTTTGGAAATTGATTTAAAAGAAGTTTTGACTTGTTTTCCAAATTGACATGCTTCGCATACTTTGTCTTTTTCAAATTTGAGTTTTGGAAAACCTCTAACAAGATCATTTCTAGAAATCTTTGAAAGTAAGTGCATACTAGCATGTCTAAGTCTTATACTAGCATGTCCAAGTCTTTTATGCCAAAGCCATGATTCATCATTTAAAATCAAAAAACATTGATTTAGGTTTGAACTTTTTTCATCATCAATTGTATAGACATTTTCATTCCGATCACCAATGAATACAAACTCACCATTACAAACATTTTTAACTAAGCATCTAGATGATTCAAAAGTGACCTTATAACCCTTATCACAAAGTTGACTTATGCTAAGTAAATTGTGCTTTAAATTATCAACTAGAAAAACATTTGCAATTAGAGGAGAAGAATTGTTAGCAATATCACCTATACCAAGAATTCTTCCTTTTGTATTATCTCCAAAAGGGACATAGCCACTTTTCTTCTTGGTGAAATTTGAGAAGAGTGACAGTTCCCCCTGTCATATGCTTTGAGCATCTACTATTTTGGAACCATTTAGCCTTCCCCTTCTTTGGTACCAACAAAAGAAATTTAGTTTTTGACTTTTGTTACCCACCTTGGGTCCATTGTTGTTAGTTTTTGAAGCATTGGGAACCCATTTTTGTTTGATTCCAAAATATGCACTTTTCTTGGTTGGACAACAAATTGACGTATGTCCATCTTGGTTACAATAGATGCATACATATTTTGGATTATCATTAATTATTGATGCTTTAATAAAATAGTTTTTGAAATATTTTTTATCAATATATGGTTTATATCCTAAACCACCTTTGTTGAACATGCATCGTTGTTCACCAAGCATTAATTCAAAATTCTTTTTGCCCTTGGTAAATTTTAAAACAGTTTTTTGTTAAATCATCAATTTTTTATTTTAATGATCTATTCTCCATAAGTAAAGCATCATATTTGGGTTTCTCAATTTTTCATACATTAATCTCTTCTAAGAGTGTAGATATTTTCTTTTTAAGCATGGAATTCTTGAGACCAAGATTCTCATAATTGTCATGTAGTTTGTCAATCGTTCTAGATGATTCTTTAAAATCAAAATTATCATTCTCATCGTCAGAATAGTATAAAGTACTTACCTCATCATCGTTGTCCACAGCCATGAAGCACATATTTACAACTTCCCTTGGTCCTTCATCATCTAAGTCGTTGGATTCAAGCTTGTCCCAAGTAACTTGAAGTGTCTTCTTCATCTTCATCTTTCCTGCTTTCTTTTAAAGGGACAATCCGATCTAATATGACTGGATTTCTTACAATCTTAACAAATAATTTCATCTTTCATAGGTTTTTCACCTTGATCCTCTCTTCTTTTTGTACCTTTATTTTGGTTGTATTTCCTATAGAACTTCCTGTATTTCTCTACGTGCATTGCTATTCTTCAAAGTATTTAGGATTAAGCTCGTCTTCTTTGTCATCTTCAGAATCGGGAATAGAAGCTTTCAAGGCAATTCCCATCTACTTTTTATCTTCGTCTTCAATTTGATTTTGCCTCCATTTAATCTCTTGAGTCATGAATGAACCAACCAATTCCTTCAACTATAGGGTTGAAAGATCCTTAGCTTCTTCCAAGGTTGTTTTCTTCACGTGCGATGAGCTTGGTAATGATCTAACATGTTTCCTAACCTATTCACTTTGAGTAAATGTCCTATCAAGAGAATTTAAACTATTAACAATATCGATAAATCTAGTGTACATTTCATTGATAGATTCATGATCTTTCATTTTGGACATTTTATAATTATAGAGGGGAAATTAATTTTAGTCCCCTTAACTTGATTAGTGCCTTCATGTACAATTTGTAGTGTGCGCCATATTTGTTGTGCGCTTGTGCAAGATGTGATCTTATTCAATTCATTTCTATCTTATGCATAATATAACATATTTATCGCTTTAGCATTTAATGACAACTTTTCCTTATCATCGTCACAATACTCTTTGGGCTCTTTTGGAATTAAAATCTTTTCCAACTCCTTCATCAGTTTAAAAGGACCATTTTCAAGAATGTCCCAAAGATCGTAGTCTACGAAATTTTTCTAACAATTATGGTTGGTTCCATTGAAAAAAGGAGGACTATTAATAGATTGACATCCCAAGTTTTGAAAATTTTAAGTAACCATGCTCAAGATTGTTGAATGTATTTCAAAAATGAAATCGAGCTTCCCGCTCGAATACAAATTGTTAGCCCAAGAATAGCTATCTAAAAGAGGGTGAATTGGGTTTTTAACACTTTTTACAATTATTGGAAAATTCTAGATAAAAATTGCTCAAGCTATAAATACACAAACAATGATATTGAATGTTGTAGACAACTATAAATGCGTTAAAGTAAAAGTTTAGGGAAGAAAAATGCAAACGCTATTTATAGTGGTGCAATGAATGCCTATGTCTACTACCGCTGAGCAAACCTTTACTTAACCTCTTGTACTATTACGATCATCTTTTCAATATGATCACTTCTTGTACAATAGCGGTGACTTGGTCTATCCGAGGCTCACCATACCTTCTTACAAACATAAAATTTTTCATGGAGATTGACTAACCAAGAACCCTTAATTTATAAGGCTTGAAAACATAAATACCAAAGGGTATGCTTTACAAGGATTTTGGATCAGTAACAAAATAAACTCCCCAAGGGTAAATTTATCCAATGTTAAGGTTAAAATTGAGATATGAGTAACTCTCAAAGAAGTGTATAGATAATGTAAGCTCAATAGTGTATATAGATTGAATGCTTCAAAAATAAGGTAGGAATGCTTATAATAGAGTTCTTAACCTTTGCACAATGAATGGAGGTGTATATATAGCCTCCAAATACTCATTTGTGGCCTAAAGAATCAATATTGGGTCAAAAAAACCATTGCAAATAGAGTTCTATTGGCCAAAAAACTAGTCGTTATAAATAATTCAACAGGATGGACAATTTGTTTGACAGGCTGAAATTTGAAATTTCAAAAGAGGACTCCAAACGATCGTCTGATCGGTAGGCCGCATTGGCAGTTTGGTAGGCCAAACTTGAATCATTGGCAGGCCAAACTTGGACCACTAACAAGCTATCAGAAACTTTTTTTCAAACCTCAGCATTGGCAGGTCGAAGTAGGGTTTTCGACAGGCCATTTAGGGCCTTTGGTAGGCCGTCCAAGGCTGTCTTGAAGGCTGCCTTTAGGCACTTTCTTTAGCAGGCTGAAACAGGGAATTCAATAACCGAACCTAGGGTTCGGCAGGCCTATTCTGATTGGTCTACAGGCCCATCTGCCTTGATCAAAAATTTGCATGACATGTTTTGAAAATACAATTTTTATAAAACTTTGTTTAAGTGATTTTAATCTTCATTTTGAACAACACCTAAGTATATAAACAATTTTAGGATATTGAAATACATATGCAACAAGATTTAAAATCATTTTGTAAATGCGAATGTGTGTGTGTGAATTGAGTTTGTATTGACCATATAGTTTTTGAAGTATTGCCTACTTTACATAAAGACTTAAAACAAATAGTAACTTGTAATCTTCAAGTCTTCATGAGTTCAATCCTTTTTGTATCCAGAGCTTGAAAATTCTTGAACATGCTTCACTTGACTTTGCTTAGACTTCAACTTTGCAACAATCAAGAATATCATTAGCTAAATTTGTATTATATACATATAAACAAAAATTGTATTTGTTATCATCAAAACTAATTCAAAAATGCTTTGTGAAACCTTAAGGCCAACAAAAAGATTACGCCAAGAAGTTAGATGATGCATTATCGGCCTACCAAAGTGCTTTCAAGACACTAATAGGGTTGTCTCTCTATAGGTTGGTTATGGAAAGGCATGCCTGTTGGGTTTGGTGCCCTAAAAGCTGTAATATTGTACTTTTTGACAATAAATAAATAAAGTGGCATTTGTTATTATTTTGGTTGATATATGTGTTGTGAATACATTTATAAACATAAAAAAAATTTCATGATTATTTATGTGACTATAAATTTAGCATATAAGTGTTATATGCTTAGGGATAAAATTTATAGAAAATAATCTAAATAGTCCGTAATAATTAATTAAAGTTTGGGATCTTTAATTAAATTTACAAGTACGGTCCAATCTCATTTAGAATGAAATAGTTATTATCCAGACTATTAATGTAGAGACATTGGATTGGAGGATACTTTATATAATGAGATTATATAGGACTGGACCAAATAAATTATGAATCTCTAATAATCATTCGTTACAAATAGAGTATTCAAATTTATCACTATGATGATCATAATTTGACAGTCTTAATCCTGAGTATTTATTAGACTCCTATTTATGACAGTATGTTTTTTGACTTGCATGGTAAGATTTGTGTAAGCATAAATCATAACTTAGCATCTTAGAAATATAATGTAATAAGTGGCTGGGAATAATATTATATAGATATGGAATCCATTCCTTCCCTATGGAAGTTAGAAAAATAGTTCTCTTGAGTGATAATTCAAGGTTTGAACAGTAGAGCGCTCGTTCATAATAAGATTATGAATTAATTGTTCATTAGAGAATTATTGGAACTCAAGGATAAAGATATAATAAGAGAGGTAAACAGAAATTGAACCTAGCTCTTATTATGAACTATTTATGGAGGACTGACTTATATGCAATGATTATATCAATGGACTACTCGCTAATTTTCTTTGAGTAATTTTACTATAACCTTAAGAGTCCAGTTTTAGGTTTTTAGTGGAGTAACATTGAAACTAATAAATTTGATACATAAATTAAAGAGTTTGATTAATTGTCAAATTTATTGGAGCTTGGGTTATAGGTCCATAGGTCCCCAATGCCACCTCTATAACACTATATTGGATTTATGCATCAAAAGAATTACATATTCAGTTTAGAATTATTGAATTCTGAATTAATTATTTCACACTTGAATTATTAATGTGACACAGAAAAATGTTCTCTGTGACACATAATGTAATGTGATAAATGTTGTCACATTTGACTGAGCATTAGTTAATTAAAATCTTTTCTTAAATAAATATGATTTATTTTTTGAATTGAGATTTAAATACATATATATATATATGTTTTTTAACCAAATCTTTATATATATATATAAGATTTTATTATTTATTAGTGTATATATATATATATATATATTAACGAATTCAAAACGAATTCGTTTACGTTTCTTTATATATATATATATATATTATATATATATGAAATGAATCACTGATTCATTTGTTAATTAAAAAAAAAAAGAATAAGGGAAACGTATCATTACGTTTCTCGCATTTTACCTTATATATATATATATTATACCAATCACGTCTAAGTGATTGGAGAAAGACAAAAAAAAAAGTAACTTACCGTGTGTGTGTGAGAGAGAGATACGAATCACTTTGTGATTTGAAAAAAAAAAAAATTGAAAGTCAATTGAAAAATAACTAATTGCTCAGATATAAATAGGGAGAGATAATAGTTATCTCAAGATTTTTTTCATTTACATAATTTTTGCAAAATACTCAAAGAGAAGAACTGAGAGTTCTTCTATGAAAAAAAAGGTCTGCTATCTCATGTGTTGAGTACATAGCAGATTCAGAAAAGTGTGAGGAAAATTCATTCTTGTAGTTTGACGCCCACTCGTCTTTCCATTGGTGTGGAGGCTTGGATTGGAAGATCGTGGTATCAAAGAGGAAAGCTAGGATACCCTGATAGTCTTCAAAAGGTTTATAAAATTCCTAAAGCTTTCTTTTATTAATTAAAATTATATATCTATTCCTGATGAGCAAAGTTTTTAGAAAATTTTTGTTTGTCAACGATTCACCTCTTCTGCTGCGTTTCTTATTTTAATTCCAACAGTGCCATCTTTCAGTGGAGCTAGAGCATAGAGCTTATTAGGCAATGAAGCAACTGAACATGGACTTGCAAGCGATGGGTGAGAAACGAATTTTACCAATTAATGAGATGGATGAGTTCCAAAATGAAGCATATGAGAATGAGATCTATGAGGAGCGGACTAAAGCATGGCATGAAAGGCACACCCTAAGAAGGGAATTCTCACATGGTTAAAAGGTGTTGCGTTACAATTCAAGGCTTCATCCATTCCCAAGAAAGGTCAAGTCAAGGTGTCGAGGACATTCATGGTGGTAAAAGTGTTTCTATATAGAACAATGGAACTCAATCATATAGAGAAGGGAGCATTCAAAGTCAACGGACAATGCTTTACTCATCCTAAGAAAAAGAATAGTCCAGCTGATGACTATAAAACAAGCGCCTCTCGAGAGGCAACCCAAGCTCTTTAAACTTTAGCTTTGTTCTTTCTTTTTTTAATTTTTAGTTTTCGTGTTATTTTTATTTCATTATATTTTTGTTTGTTTCTTAGGTTAATTGTATTTTGCCTGTTACAAATATAACTTTTTTTTTTGTTTGTCACTTTTAATCAGGTAAATGGCAAGTTTGGGGCAGGGAGGAACGTTTGTCACTTTTAATCAGGTCTTGGGCAAGTTTGGGGGGGTGTTTGCTGCCAAAGGCTTACAATTTTTGGAGACTTTATGCTTAGAAAGGGAGAATTCAGCATAAAAAGAGGACCGAGCAACACCGTGACTAAAACTCATGGGCACCGCGGTGCCCATGCTATGTTTGAAACACTCTAAAGCCCAAGGTCTCAACGACATACCCCCTGTTTGGCTCCATGGTTCCCACCACAGTTTCCACCACAAACTCAATTATGAACAGTGTAAAGCTCTCACATGCTACAGTAACAATAAAAAAATTACTACAGTATAAAATTCTCATATGTTATAGTAAAAATGGTTTCCACTACCCTCCAAACATCCCTATAATGTCACCAGAGAAAGCCCCTGACACCAAACAGGAACCTTAAAAACCCAAATAGGGTCTTCCTGCTGCAGCACACAAGAATCAACGCCGCGGCACAACATCGGGAGAAAGAACAAATAGAGAAAAATTCCCAATTTTTTTCAAAACCATTTCTCTCCTTCTTCTTCATTCTTCATCACCTTCCAACACCAAAATCTCACTACTTGGTACCCAAAATCACACCCAAACTTTTACCATTGATCCACATTCATCATTGTTGTCTGGTTCCGCCATGCTTCGACACCACCTAGCTGGATTTTGGAGGAAACCACCGGTTTTTAGTGGGACTTTGTTGGGTTGAATGGGTTTCTCACGCCACTAACATTGAAGCATTTCTCACCACGTAAGTCTACCTCCACTGTCATTATCGGTAGTGAATGAACTATTTAGCCAAGTCTTGTTATTTTGAAAAAACTTTGTGGTTAGTTGTTGCAATTTGGAGTGACTGTGAAATTGACATGGTACTGAAAATTTGAGCATTCGGAATTCTAGTGGGATTTGGTTAATTTTTTATTATCTCTTAGGATTTACAAAGAAGGTTGTTGGATAATTTGGCTTGGCATTGTTTTGGGTGGATTTTTGTAGGGACATAGTGGGACTTTTTCGGGAATGTTGTGACTTTGTTGCTTAATGTGATTCGGTATTTTTCTCTTGGTTTGGGTTCGGCATTTTCAATTGGTTTTAGAATTGTGGATTGTGTCTTGTGATTGTTGAGTCTATTTTTTAATTGTTGATAATGGTGTCAAAACGAGCTCGACTTCCTCTTCTGTTAAGTATTATCCTGCTAAGTTTGTGTCCAAAGAGGCCTTTGTGCGGTATAAGTAGTCCGTTTTAAAAAAAAGAGAGAACGAGGATTCAGCCTTCAAGAAAATGGGCCTCTTCGAGCTGAGCATAAACTTTTCAAGACCAATAGCGATATTCCAATCCCGAAGCTGTTGTCATTCTTGTTGTTCAGGAATTTTACACCAGCGCCTATGAACATGTGGATAACTAGATTAAAGTTTGAGGAAAAACATTTAGCTTTGATCGGATAACAATTCACAAGTTTCAAATAATAATTCAACTTAACGTGGTTTTTATTTAACTATTTAAACTTACATGGTTTTTATTTAATTACATAATCTTATACATAAACATACTTATCATAAAACACTTAGATTTGCAGAATAAATTTTTTTTGAACATGATAATAATTACTTAAAAAATTTCTTAATTTAAAATAAAACTATTTACAACTTTTCTAAAACTAAACATCATTATAATTATCTTATTTGAAAATTTACGTATATTCGTTGTAACATATTAATCTTAAAATAATTTAAACTAAAGCTGCATGACTACAACTTCGGTTTCAAAATATACATGCATAAAACTATTTGAATGTATGCACATAATTTATTTTAAACCTACTGCAGAAGATTCATTTTGTAAGTAATATCAATTCTCATCTCCATCATTTGTTCACTGCTCACTATTATCTATCAAGTGTTGTCGACAGATATATGAAATATGAACAAGTAGGAACTGAATGAGCTTTTGTTGAACGAGTAGAAACTTACTCTCGCTTAAAAAGCTGTATTTGCTGGAGCTCCAACGGTGTTTGTCACTTTTTCTTGTCGTGATATAATGAAATTAGTGTGGGTCCATTTAAAAAAAAATTTTGTGGGAATGCTTCACACGTGTTATAGGGTGGGAGTCAGTTTATTGTTTATTGCATAGTAAGAAATTTAGGAAAAATACTTAAAACACACTTTGTGTTTTATTTAAATACTATTTTTATCCATTTTATTATTTAAACACGTAAAACACCCTACGTGTTTTTAAAATCATATTCAAAATACTATTGAAACAATTAATTTTTAAAAATTTTAAGATTATCTTTTCCAATATATATTGAATATTATTTTATAACTTGATTTAAAAATTAAAGAAAATGTAAGTTTAGATGTTCAAATAAATATTTCAATGAAGTAAATACAAAATTTATTTTAAGAGTCTACAACTTTTTAAGAATGATTTTATTTAATACTTTGGTTAAATAATATTTAAAATTGCATTTAGTAAAGATTGCGAAGATCACTTTTTGTTTTTTAAAAAAATTAATAAAAAATAAAAACACTCGTCGGAAACAAAAATACATATTAACAAAATAACTTTTCAATTTAATATATATCAGGAAGGATAATTTTAAAATTTTAAAAAAATTAATTACTTTCAGGTGATATTTTGACTATAATTTTTAAATTATAGAGAAAATTTTGGGCATTTTGATAATAAAGGAAACAGAAGTAGTATTCAAGAAAAATACATTGAATGTATTTTTTTTCGGTTCCCTCACTATGCAATAAACAATGAACTAACTCCCACATTAAACATTACCACACTATTCTTTTTTTTTTTTTTTTTGGGAAATGGACCCACACTGGTTTGATTATAACACCACAAGAAAAAGGGGCAAAGATGGCTGGACCTCTAGCAAATGTAGGGCTTTTTTTTTAGTGGAGCAAAGGCAAGGTTTAGTTTAACAATTTTTTTTTATCCACCAAAAAAAATTTTTAACATTTAAAAAAAAGACTTTAGTCCAACATTTTAATTAGAAAAACAATAGATATTATGCAATTGTGAAGGATAAAATACATCGTAATTGTATTAATAAAATATATTGATTACCAATCAAGTACTTTTTTGTTCTTTTTTGGAAATTAGAGCATGTCTACAACTCTAGTCAAGTCTTTTTCGTTATTATACAGCAAACTGTCCACACTAGTAAGAAAAAAAAATAAGTGAATTATATAATTATAGTTTTTAGATTTAATAGTAAGAAAAAAATAAGTGAATTATATAATTATACTTTATAGATTTAATAATTTTTCATTTTATTATTTTGTTTTTAGATAACATAAAAATATTTTTTGAGTCTGAAAATTTTCTTTCAATCTCATTCCTTACCTGGAAAAAAATTGGACAAAACCATAAAATACCTTAAAAAGTGTATAAAAAATATTTTATGCATTTAAAAAAAGTAACAAAAACATGATAGGAAAACATCAAATATTAGAAAGAAGATCATAAATTTGAGGGTTTTTAAATGTTCTAATTTTTTTTCAAAATTTTTTTCTTGATGAAAAATAATAAATTCAACCTAAATAATTTGTTTTTTTTGTTCCTTCATTTTTTTGCTCCATAAACTGGATGAGATTGAGGAAAACTATTCAAATTAAAAACATATGTTTGTAATTTCTAAGAATAAATTGAAAAATTAGAAACTAATTAATACTAGCAAGAATAATTATGTAATTAACTCAAGAACGTTTTTATGAGTAGAGACGTATGTAGTTTAAATGTGAAAATAAAAATTAAATTATCATTTGTTAATTAATATTTAAAAAATTTAAGATTTGAGACCCTATTGTTGTTGTTGTCGTCTTTGTTGTTCAACAAGTAATGTTTGACTGTTAAGTAATCGTTAGTTGGATGGCCTTTGTGGGTCCAGACCAATCAATCACACCAATATATTCCATGAAAATCAGAAGAAAAAAAGATTGAAAAAGAGAAATCAACACTTTTCCAACAACAACAACAAGTTAAAAGAATTCAATGGGATCCTCAAACTCTGATACAATAACGACAACACAGCTCTTACTTGATCATCATGTTCATGAAGTGGAAGCAGAACAACAGGCAACCGATCAAAAGCATGCCAACAACAAACTTTCTCTCATCCCTCTGATCTTCCTCATCTACTTTGAGGTCTCTGGGGGCCCCTACGGTGAGGAGCCCGCAGTGGGGGCCGCGGGGCCTCTCCTCGCCATCCTCGGCTTCCTCATCTTCCCCTTCATTTGGAGCATCCCGGAGGCACTCATCACCGCGGAGCTAGCCACTGCCTTCCCGGGAAATGGAGGCTTTGTGATATGGGCAAACCAGGCTTTTGGTCCCTTTTGGGGCTCCGTCATGGGCTCTTGGAAGTTCCTTAGTGGGGCCATCAATTTGGCCTCATATCCTGCTCTTTGTGTTGACTATCTCAAGCTGGTAATCCCAATCGTCTCTTCAGGATTCCCTCGCTACTTTGCAATATTGGTCTCCACTTTGTTACTCTCTTTTCTCAACTATACAGGTTTGACTATTGTTGGTTATACTGCAGTCACATTGGGAATTGTGTCACTTTTACCATTTGTTTTGATGATCCCTTTTGCAATTCCCAAGATTGATCCTGTCAGATGGGTTAGTTTGGGTCAAGATGGTGTTAAGAAAGATTGGACATTGTTCTTCAACACCCTCTTTTGGAACTTGAATTTTTGGGACAACGCTAGCACTTTGGCTGGTGAAGTGGAGCAACCACAAAAGACATACCCAAGAGCACTTTTCTCTGCTATGATTTTATCATGCTTTGGTTACTTAGTGCCTCTCATGGCTGCAACTGGGGTTGTACCTCTAGATCAAGAGAATTGGGTTGATGGGTACTTGGCCAATGTTGCTGAAATGATTGCTGGGAAATGGTTGAAGATCTGGATCGAAATCGGTGTGGTTTTATCCGTGATCGGATTATTCGAAGCCCAATTGACTAGCAGTGCATACCTGATCTTGGGCATGGCAGAATTAGGATTTTTGCCTCAAATATTCGGAGCGCGGTCCAAGTGGTTCAACACTCCTTGGTTGGGAATTTTGGTATCAACAGTGGTACCACTAGTTGTCTCATACATGGATTTTACCGACATCATTTCGTCTGCTAATTTCTTGTACGGTTTAGGGATGTTGTTAGAATTTGCATCTTTCCTTTGGCTAAGAAGGAAGTTACCAGAAGTAAAGAGGCCATTTAGCGTTCCAATGGGATTGGGAGGATTAATTGTGATGTGTTTGATTCCATCTGGGTTTTTGGTGTATGTTATGGTTGTGGCTGCTAAACCAGTTCTTTTGATCAGTGCTTTGTTGACTGTGTTTGGAATTGCTTGGTACTTCTTTATAAATCTCTGCAGAGAAAAGATGTGGCTTGAGTTCAACAAGAGTGAAGAACAATTGGACCGTGAAGAAATAGACTAGGTTGATTGTAAAGTAATACATGCTGGATCAATATTTAGGTATCTAGCATTTCACTTTTTTCCTCAAGAGAATCCAATTTTTCCTCTCTTTTGTGCTTTCTGCTTTGAAATTCTTGGTTGTTCTCAGATATAATACTCTATTGCTGTTTGTACTTAATTTTAGTGGGGATATGATTTAGATTTTTGGAAGTTTTGTACTCATTTATAAGTTTTCTTTAATTTTATTAAAAAAGAAAAAAGAAAAACAGAATACTTCTTGTCTTTTATTGAAGTGCCTGTTGCATTTCTTCCTTACCACAGACTGATTGTAAATTTGCCACCGACAATGGAATATTTTATCATGTGATCTTTATCAAGTTTTCATGGTAGAGATACTAGAGAAAAAAAAAATAGTATGTGTCATGCATGTCAAATGTTATTAAATTTACATAATGCAATTATTTGACTGGCTGTTTTATATTGCATTTGTTTTTTTCCAGGCCAGACCAAATAAACAAGTCACATGGATCATGCTCTATTAAAATATTGTTGAAATAATGAAGTACCAATTATAAAACTTCATCCTTTCCTTTATATTAAAATATTGCTAATCTAGTGACAGACAGTTTCCCTTTGAATTCTAGTAATAGTAGAAACACATGGGGTTATTATTTGTTGCCCTCAGTCTCCCCAAAGGCAGGTAGCGATTCCCATATTGAGACTCATTGTCACATTAAATTGCTGGCATACCTTTCTGTTAGTGGGATACCATACCTCATAAACCATCACATGCGCCCAACCTCAACTACCCAGATAATAGCACTAAATAAAAAAATAGCAATAATAAAAAAGAGAAGAAGAAGAAGAAACTGCACCTTCTCTGAAGTCAATATGAAAAGGGGCCTACCAATCATATTATTATTACTATGATATATAGGGTCTAAAAAGTGAATCAAATTAGTTATTTTTATGGGAAATGTTGGCGTGGGAGCGCCGGCCCAAAATTTGATGGTAGAAAATAAATATGGGTAATATGATAATATCTTATGCAAATAACTATAATGTCTTATTAAGTTATATTTTTCAGGTGATGTGACGAGAACTCGTGGTGCTAGAACAAAATTCATGCTAAATTAATGACTTTTTGTTTATGATGATTTGAAGAATTTGCATTATGGTTTAATTATGTGAATAAGATATATATGTATATAAGAAGTCATATATATCTATATATATATTAATACGTTTATATATATATATATATATTATTAATACGTTTTTATATATATATAAGGTTAATTCGTTAAAAAAAAGGAAAGTATATTTTATAAATGTTCTGATTATATATGTTATTATATATTGAGTAACTCTCGGTTTAAAAATGAAAAGTTTATATTATGTTAAATATATTAATAACGTTTTAAATATATTAGTAACGTGAATTGATGAATTTGTTATTTAATAGCATGTATCATAACAAGGGGGGAAAGCTTTGACCTTTAATTTTCATTGAATTCTCATTCATTGTTTTGATTGCTGTCAACCATTTTTTTTTACCCAATGTAAAGATAATTACAACCCATCAATCACCTAATTTAAGCTATTCTATGTCATATTAATTCCAAAATTTATTTTGGAATTAATTGATTCAAGGTTTTATATGCTTATTCTCCTCAACCCCCTCTTCCTTACTTTTCTCTGGTTCGCTCAAAAAAAAAAAAAATTCAATACCAACAAGCCAACCTTCATCCTTCTATTTTCTTTTGTAAACTTTTGTTTCTTTCAAGCCATAATCAAGAGAACTTTAAGGTATGCCTTGTCTTTGATCTATTATTTAATGAAAGTTGGATGATTTTCTATTAGGTTTGGTTGTGTTGTTTTGAAAGGATGTTTGATGATTGAGAGAGGTTATATGACGATTGATGTTAGTTCATTGTTAAATATATATATACACACACACACACACACACACACACATTTATGTATAGTAGGGTTTTGTATGGTTTGATTTTGTTAACTAGATGATTCTAGGTTTTTCATCTCTTAAATTCTTGATTTTGTTAAGGGTGATGATCTTATGAATTTATATTTTAGAAGTATGTCTTAAAAAATGTTTATTATGTATATGTGAGTTATGCATGTGGCTGGTGATCATTTATTTTTTTTAAGATAAGATATATTTTTTTTAGAATTTTCGTCATAAAGTGCATATTGGAAATTTTTAGGTTTTATTCTTAAGATTCAATAGTCTGGTTAAAGGTCCAAATGGACTCCGTTTTTAATAAATTAGATATCATTAGAAAGCTATGGATGTCTACTTTCTTTTAAAATTGGTTTTAGACCATTTGGATTATTTTGTTAATTGTTATGAATTTTTAAAACAGTGAAGGTCTGGCTGTCAGTTTTTTAAAGTTTTGTGATTAGAATTCAAAACTATTTTGAGTACACAAATGAACTTCATTTTTAATGAATTAGGAGTCAATAGAAAGCTCTAGATGTCTATTTTTATTTGACACTAGATTCAGGTAGTTTAGAATTCTGTATTAATTGTTATGATTTTTTAAAGATGCAAATGTCTGGTTATCAGTTTTTTTTTTTAGTTTTGTGATCAGACTTCAAAACTGTTTTTGAGTATCCAAATGAACTTTATTTTTAACGAATTTGGTGTCAATAGAAAGCTCTAGATGTCTATTTTTATTTGACACTTGTTTCATGTCGTTTAGAATTTTGTGTGAATTGTTATGATTTTTGAAACATATAAAGGTCTAGCTGTCAGTTTTGTAAAGTCTTGTAATCTTGTGTAATTATTTGTTTTGTTTTGTGTTTTGATATTATATGAGGATGAAATCAGCTATTTAGGTGTTGTTGTAATGAGATGGAAGTATTTGTTAGATTATTATAACCTTTTTAATAATTTTATTATATTATGGCATGAATGGTTCTAAAGGTGAGCACCCGAGACCTCAATTGCACGTCACCATCGGAAAAGTTTAAAAAGGTTAAGTAGGGCATTTATGTAAGTACACTCTCACCTGCAACATGAATAAAAAAAAAAA
>CAMOHE010056031.1:0-22499 GCA_946598075.1 Artocarpus hirsutus
ATGGCAAAGAAAGAAGAAAGGGAAAATAGAGTCAAATTTGATGTAGGGACATTTTTGGGTTTTTGGTTGTTTTAAAACATTGAATTATTCAAATCTTCTATTTAGTTTATCTTTTCAAAATCCATGACACAATTTACAATAAGTTTCTAAAAAATCTGACCTTTTTTTTTTTTTCCAATTTCTCTTTTATTGATATATATATATATATATTAATTTGTATTTATAATTCACAACCAAAAAATGAATGAGTTTGTAATAATCAGACTCGCTCTGGTTCCAAACAAAGGAATAGCTGCTTAGACCCACATTTAGATATAGACTTGTAAAAGATAATAGGCAATCAAAGGAATACCAGTAGTGGTCTACAGGGCTAGCTTGCGTGAAATTAAAAGAATAAATGAATAAACAGCAGAAGAGAAGAAGAAACGATGCTTTCATGACAAAGTGCACAAAATTCAATGCTTAAGCAAAACATATAAAAGTGAAAGAGCACTGCGAGGGATACAATGCAGTAGGATATAGCTGGGCTACATAATAGTAGTTAGTTTGAAAAAATTAGTTCTAATTAATATTTTAATTAAAAACATTATAAAGTTTTTATATGTCAGTAAAAAAAAAAAAAAAATTAGTTACAGTATAATGCTACAATGTTTATAGTTCTAACCAATAGTTTTAACCATCCTATCAAATACCTTCTTAGTAGTTATTAGTAGCCATTTAAATATCTTATCAATGTCAACCAACCACCGCCTTATAAAATCTTGAGGGATCACCAACGATAACCAAACAGAGGTTGTTGCTTAGTGTCTAAGCTGATACAATGAGGGATAGTGATCATACGTTTGAAAGAAAATGAACAGTTTGGATTCCTCTATGAGTAGACATTTTGCGCTTTGATTTTTGTATCATTTCTTAGAGTTCAGATTTGTTGTCTTGTTGATGCCTCACTATTAATTTACACATCAACTCTTTTTTAAGCCTTCCCCTTACGACGTTAACTAACAGAAAGTAAAGTTGTCTATAACGTCACTTTCATGACAACTACTTTTCTTCTTTTTTTTAATCTTTTTATACACATAAAAATGACAGATTCTTCCGTAAGAAGGAAAAAGGACAAAGATGACGGATATATCTGACATCTCCTTGCCTTTATCTTAATTTTAAAATCTTAAATTTTAAATTTTTTTTAAAATTACACCTACTATAACAACTTTTACTAAACACTTCCGTAAAAGGTTCGGTATCACTGCCACAACGATTTTTATATTTTTAGACATACTCTTTATGTTTTTATTTTTTCTTATCACGGGTTTTGAAAAAAAATCATTAGATAAAAATAATATAATCTCAAATTTTTAACAGTGATAATACTTAGTAGTTATTAGGGGCCATCTAAATGTCTTATTAATGTCAACCGACCACCACCTTATAAAATCTTAAGGGACCACTGACGATAACCAAACAGAGGTTGTTGCTTAGTGTCTAGCTGATACAATGAGTCATAGTGCTCATAAATTTGAAAGAAAATAAACAGTTTGGATTCTTCTATGAGTAGACATTTTGCGCTTTAATTTTGCCATCATTCTTATAATTTGTTTTGCATTAGTTGATTTTAATCAATTTTTTATTTAAAAATAATGTAAAATTTTTACATATTACAATAAAAATAAAAAATTATTATAATATTAAACTTTAATATATTATAATATTTATAGTTCTAACTTTTGTCTCAAACACCCTATTAAAGTCCAAATTTGTTGTACATAAGGTTGTCTCGCTAATAAAATGTTGATGCCTTCCCTATTGATTTACGCGTCAACTCTTTTTTTAAGCCTCCCCCTCTCGACGTTAACCAACAAAAAGCAAAGTTACAACTGTCGATAACGTCACTTATATGACAACCCCTTTTCTTTTAAAAAAAAAAAAAATCTTTTTACGCGCATAAAAATGACAGATTCTTCCATAAGAAGGAAAAAGAAAAAAGATGACAGATATATCTGACATGTCTTTACCTTTATCTTAGGGGTAGAGCTGCGGAGAAAGAAAGCCGATGAGGAGCTTGACGATTTAGATCCCGAAGTCGTACGCAGGAGAATGTTCGGTGTCGACTTGTCAAGTAGGTGCCAGTACCGCCGAGACACTGCGAAGATCCATTGTGATAGTGCCGTCGCCGCAGACGACAACGACTGGTACTCCGCCGTGATGAGATCCATCTTTGGGCCTGCAGTCAAGTTTTGGATTTTCTCCCTCTCTTTCTCTCTCTCTCTCGTTGGTTGTGCGGGATGAGTTTTTCAGAGTTGTCTCTTTCTCTCGTGTTTGATGCAAAGGAAGGGTGCGTGAGATACTGAATTTAGTTTTGAAAAATTTTCTATGGGAGAAGGTTTGGAAAAGAGCTAACATGTAAATTTATAATGAGGTGCCAAAATTTTAGTGAAAGGACAGCTAGGGGACAACCTTTTAGGACGGCAAATCGGCACTCCGTTTCTCATAAGTATTAGTATGGAGACATGCCCCAAGCACGTAACAAAAATATTTTTACCTTTATTTTTTCAAGAACTTCATATGCAAGTATTTCATATAATTATTAAATTTTAAAAACAATAGTTTCTTTTACTTTACTTCTCTAAAAACTACAAAATATTTTTTGATTATATAATTACACTAAGATACCTATAATTGGACTTGAACTTATACATTTATGACATTTAAATTCCTATTTTTTTCTATCGTCTTTTATGGAATTTGACATGCTTATACTTGGAGGTCATGAAAACACATTAATTTTATAAGAAAATAAGGAAAATATTTTAACATTTTGGTTAAATACTTCTCGGAAACTATCTGGATAAATCCAAAAAAATGTAATCCATATTCTAAAATTATTTATTATTTTTTAGGGAAGAAAAATTGATTATGCATATCTAAGAGTATTATTATAAATTTTCCAAATTAAATATGAGTCAAAAAAATATATTCAATTTCTTGATGCAACATATGCCAATGACTTTTTTTTATTCAAAAAATTATATTCAAAAAATTTTCTAAGAGTACATAAGCTAGTTGTTTGTTATTAAAGTTATGAACTACTAAAAATTTACAACATGCGTAGAACATTTAGACATAGAGAGATCATACAAAAACAAATATATATATATATATAGAGAGAGAGAGAGAGAGAGAGAGAGAGAGAGAGTACAACTTTATGTGTGCGGTGTGAGCTAACATATTCGCCATGTGGACAAACTTAGTCCATTAGATTTAAACCAAGTGAAAAGAGAATCACTGGATTGCAATAAATGTTTGAAGGACAAAAATTATTCCCTCTTTTATATATACTAACATGAGAGATGTGCCTGAAGCACCTCTCCGTTAGTAACTCTTCATTTTGCACTTCATATAAAACTACAAATCATAATTTTTAATAACGTTTCAGTATAAATAATTATTTCTTTTTCTATTTTTTCCTCTATGATAATGTATATATAAGCACGAAATATGATTAAATATAACAATCTATAAATATTTGTAAATTAGACAATAATATCATCTTTTTTCTGAAATAAAATTGTATAATTATTTGAAAGTTAAAAGGAGAATTATAAATCTTAAACATTAAATCTTAACAAGTGGTTTAGTTATATATATATATATATGTATGTATATATATGCCTAGTACTTACAAACATTACTTAAATACTGTTAGCTTTATGGTTAAAAATAACAGTTATATATATTTTTTACCTTTGAGAAAAGGCCATATTCCCATGTGAAAGACAAAATAAATAAGATGAAGTTAAGTACTTATTGTATGTAGTGGTCTCTTTATATGTATCAAGAAGATATGAAGGAGTTTATTATATGAAATTATGATAAAAACAAAAAAAAAGTAAGTGGAAATAGTTGAAGTAACAAAATCATCATAATAGAAAGCAAGAAAGCATGTGCAAATAGGTTGAAATATACAATGGAAGCATGAGGTGTGAAAGCATACATGAGCCATATGGAAAAATCTTGACCATTGCACTTAAAGTTAAAAAAAAGAATTGGTTAATATAAGCCATGAGATTAAAGGTTGACGGACAAAACATATTCAATCATATTTTCCTTTTTATATATTATTATAGATATATACATATATATTAATATAGACACGTTTTCAATTATTACGTCTTTACTAGTAGTTATCAATCTACTTATAGTAATAATTAATGTTATACTTATTAATTTGATGATGTAGTGTTTATATGACATGCTATGACGGGTTAAGCAATTTGAAAACCTTAAACATTAATTAAAAAATTATTTTTGAAAATTTTTACCATAATTATATACTATAATAAAATTACTACCCATTAAAAATGCACCCACATCTTATTCAACTTTTTCGCATTTATCAACCCTAAATTTTTTATATCATTTTTTTTCTTAACATGTTTTCCTTCGATTAATTTTTGTGCAAGTCGTCTGCGGAAAAATAGATGTCGAAGTAGAACCATTGTTGGGTGTTGGTATTTAGTGGATGTTCACATCGTGGAAGCAGAAACTAATTTGTCAGGTGTAAGTTGATATTTAGGTGAGGTAATATGGAAGCAGAATTTTATCAAGTTTGAGTTATTTTTGGGTGATGTCCATAGGCAGTGTAAGAAGATCAGAAAGAGATTTTGGTGATGTTCATTGTTCACGGTAGAAGAGATGTAATCGAAAAAATTATTTTGATGATTTTAATTGTTTTCCTTTAGATATAAAAGTAATTTGGGTTTTTCAAGCATTTATTCTGTAAATACTTTACATTCATTCAACATAAGCAGTTATGTTAAAAAAATTAACAGAATGTAACAGTCGGAGAATTTTTTTAAGCCGTATCAAAGATCAAGGGCACTATTGATACGTTTTATGTTTGATGGATAAAGTTAAATAAGTGACATAGTTTAAGGCATACTTCTAAAGTTAATATAATTTTTAATTTATATATTATATTTTTTAAAAAGAATAAAAAAGCGCATTAATTATCAAAGTATTTTTTGGTTAACTATCTATTTTGTTACAACCGTTTATATCAAATGGCAAATATAACAATAATCATTGAAACCACTCCAAAAGACTTATTCCAATGTGATAAGTAAGACATGAATGAAATTTATGCCATTTTGGCATTAATCATTGTTTATAAATAAGCCTAAAGATTAATTTCCTTCTATGGTATTGTAGTTATTCCGAAATTTTAACTAATTTGAAAAGTTAATTATCCTTATTTACTGTTTGAACTTGAATGTTAACATTCAACTCAATGTAACAGTATCTTTCCCTGGGTCTACTTTTAGGACAATTTATGTAAATGTCACTTTTTAGACAATTTTTCTCTAAACCATACAAGTGAAAAGTTCTTATGCCACAAACTTAATGTATGTCCTATTGAGGCATGTCACAAACTTAAATTGTTGTAAGCGGTTACAGGTCATTACAGAATTAGCTAAAAGCATCCTTTTAAATACAAAGCCAAATAAGCCCATTGTCTAGAATACAAATATTATTGTTCACTAGAACGCAAACATGATTGAAAAAAATAATATAATAAATAACAAAACATGTTTTTCAATTGCGTGCCTAAGTCTCATTTAGTAGCATAACATAACTTGATGTTGAATTTCTCCCTTTCAGTAACCGGGAAAGATCTGCCTAAGAAGAGATGTTGTGCAGATAAAAGGATGAAATAAATACACAGAGAAGGAAAGGAAAAAATCCCTCAGGTTCTTGGTATATTAATTCATCAGGGATCCATCTAATTTATCACATATTGCAGTTCCAATACCTTATCGATACATCTTAAATTACTAAATACTTTTATCACTTGAACCTACTTTCCTTCACTTTTTATAAGCACATTATTGCTCTGGACGCACGTAATACACGTGCACAAAAGTGACCATTAAGGGTCCCTATTGACGTTTGCAGGACTGAACGTTTACACATGCACACCTAACTACATCAATATATAATACGCATACATTCACATGCACCCGACACATATGGTTTCTCGCTTCCCACGTATCCAATTCATATATGCAAAGTGCATCACACATTTTAATAATAATACAACACATACATTTTCGCACATCCGCCCTATATATATATATATATATATATATATCATAATACATATATTTGTTGGTACAAAAACATAGAACTTTCGCTACTTCTCTAGAGCACATATATATATAATATATAAATATATGTAACATGACAAAAAAATTTAAAAAATTTTTGCCCACTGAGATTTCATTTTTCCGTGTACGCCTTCGTACAAATGTATTTGACAGAAAAAGGCCGAAATTAACTACCGATTTGCCATCTCCTTACTATCGCGTATATCTTTTCAAGGTCATATTATAGTAGTCAGCATAATTCACAAATCAAAGTTTGGTCCCAAAAAGTACTTGTTCTCATAAATCCTTGATATTATTGGGGCCCTCATGTGTTAATAGATAGAAAGATGAGTAATTGGCCTAATTAGTTTTAAACTAAAACACGAGCTATATATATGGTAGAATCATTAATCGTCATCAAGATAGATAGTATTAGTTAGACATCCAAATCAGTGTCTAACCATCTTGGAATATAGATATATGTTTCCAACTTCAAAAGCATGGTCGCAATAAAGATAATTGTTGATGTTGAAATTCAAAAATAGCGGAAGATCAGTCATAAAAGAGAAATACATCAGTGGTTAGAATTTTGCCAATTTTTTCAATTATTTATTTATATATATATGTATATATTAATTGGTAGATGATCTACTTTAGACAACAGTACCGCAATTTTATGATTGAATAATGATATAGATCACGATATAAACGCACGCATGATTTGATCTTGATATTTAAAGCAGTTGATAAATCTTTAATATGTTGTCTCAGTTTGGTTGGCATAACCTTGAAAAGTAATTCTATACTTGACTCTACCACGATTGAGATGTAGAGTTTGAATCTCACACTTAAAAAAAAAAAAGAAAAAAAAAACTTTCAGAATGTAATCACCCTAAAGATGAAAATATCGATATTGATGGAAATATCGGTACGTTAATTTTATGAAATTTTTAGAGAAAATATCGATATGGGTGAAAATTTCTACAAAAATTACGAAAATTACGAAAATTTTATGCTAAAATAAATCTCTAATGCTTTGAGATATCATAAATATGATTTACATAATAAACTCCATACATGTTAGATTTATCAATACCAAAGCGAAGTTTTGTGAAGCTCAAACATGATTGAGATCTCATCTTGATTCAAAAAATATTGGTCCCATGACATGTTATTTGAGTAGCATTAAATATAGTTATGAATATGTCACATGTAGGTTTGTTGACTTCTTCTCACTGTATTTCCATGAATGAAAAACTGTAAATTCTTCCAATTGTTGCCTAAGATAGTGATGGTATGCTCAGATGAGGATAATTAAAAATTGCATAATCATCATAGTTTATAAATTACCGATCATATGGATAATAAGGATGAGGAACCTTATTAGAGGAGTTGCTATATTGAATCCCAAATTCGTTGGTTGTAATCTAATAAAAATATTATTTTTGTTTAATGTTAACATTCTTAATATGTATAAGACAAATAATCATTCATTGAAAGTATAAAATACTAATAGATTATTTAAAAGGAAAAAATATATTAAATTTTATAATTCCTGACATTATCGAAATTTGGTTGAAATTTTCATTATATGTACTGAACTTTTGTACCAAAAAATACTACAAATTTTCTAATATCAATATTTTTATCGGTATTTATCGATGTTTTTGATATTTCTTTGATATTTTGTTGAAATTAATATTACAGTAAAAAGATATTTCGATACTTCAAATATTTGAAATTTTCACCTAAAATTTCTAAAATTTTGTGGATATTTACCGCCATGAGTCACGCATTAGTCACCCATTATTGTGAGAAATTGAGAGAAATAGAAGTTTCTGGTATTGTAAGATGAATTTCTCATTAACATAAGAATTGTATTTACAAGCTATTAAATACCACTAGCCTAAGTAATACGGCGGAGAAACTCAAAACTGTACACGTGGATCTTTGGACTAACCTCTAAGAGTTGAAACCAACTATTCTAACAAGACTAACTTCCTTCTAACATAAATATACATATACATATATACATATATATATATATATATATACATATATATTCATGGTATCGACCTCATCCTTCTACTTCTTTCAACAAGACAAAAATGGATATCAGTTTGAGAGGCGTGATACCTTTGTCCAAAAGAAATGATTTAATAATTTTAATTCGTGGGGCGGTAGCTCACCTTATCCATGCCATATGGGAGGCAAACTTAATTAATTACATCCTCTCATGGAATGATGTAATGGTGAACATGTGAGTCTGTTCTCTATTGTATGTTATATATATGTTTATCCATATTTACATGTGAAAACATATAAATTAAAATTTACCTATTGGATCGGCTACTGGTAGTAAAGTGTTTATATGAATTATTTAATTTCCTTATTTTTGTCGTATTTAAACTAGCAGTAGTTTTTCTAAAGAGAAATCAAAATATGATGTTTAGGTTAAAACTTAATAAATAAAGTCATATAGTTTTAAAATTTATAGTAAGTAATATATCACAAGAAATTGAGAACAAAAATCATAAAATACTTTCATCTTTGTCTCCTTTACGTCTCTCACCTTTATCCCTTGCTAACACCGATAGTCGCCCTAAAAAATACTATATTAACATGGTCATACTATATTTCTAAATAATGAAAAAAATTCACTGGCTACTTTGCCGCACCATTGGCGGGCAAAAATATAATATTAACCTGTAAATATTGTATTAATATGTAAGTACAAAAACTCATCAACGACTTCGTTAGACTGTCGACAGTTGGAAAATACAATATTAACCTATAAATATTATATTTTCTTGAAAATATAAAAAATCACCGACGACTTTGCCAGATCGTTGGTGGCCAAAAAATATAGTATTAACATATAAATATTATATTAACGTATAAATATAAAAATTTTCCTATGAGTTCTTTGGACTAGTGGTCCTGAAATAAAATATTAATATGAAAATATTACATTTACATGTAAATTCAAAGATTCACTGATGACTTTGTTGAACCATCAATAGTCGAAAAATACAGTATTAACATAAAAAAATATTATATTTACTTGTGAATATAAAAATTCATAAGCGACTTCCCAGACCACCGGCGGTCAAAAAATACATTATTAATATAGAAATGTTGTATTAACTTTTAAATATAAAAATTCGCTAGTGATTTTGTCAGACAACCGGTGGCTGGGAAACATAGTATAATTATAAAAATACTATATTTATATGTAAATTCAAATATTCATCAATGACTTCACGAAACCACCACTGGCGGGGAGTTACAATATTAACATGAAAATACTATATTTACATGTAAATACAAATATTTATTGATGGCTTCGTCGGATAATCAGCAGACAGATAATACAGTATTAACATAAAAATATTATATTTACGTGAAAATGCAAAGATTTGCAACTGACTGTCAGACCATTGGCAGCTTGCTAATACAATAATACCATGCAATACTATATTTACATAGAAACATAATACAAAACATTAGTGGCATCAACGACGTCATTGGCAGTCAGAAAATACTATATTTCCTAATTAATGCCACATTTTGCAATAAAACAAAATATTGTCTTTTTTTTTTCTTCTTGTTTCAACAACCATAAAAATACAGAAAACTTTGCTAAAAGAAAAGCAACATGATAGCCGTAAAAATAAAATAAAATAGTAACAAAACATTGTTTATTCGTTTTTTTTTCTTAACATCATTTTTCTTTTCTTTTTTTTTTCCTCAATTTTTTTCCATCTTATTGTGCTCCTCAATACCTCAATTCTAACTAGGGTTGGCAATTTTGGATACGGTACGATGACACGATACGAAAACGACATGAGATAAATGGGTTTGGAATGCACGTTTATTAATTGTGCCATAAATGGGTTAGCATGAACAACGCGAAAATAAACGGCATAGATTCGTGTTAATACGCTAAACAAGTTTTAACACGTTTAATTAAACGGGCCGTAAACGTGTTGATATGACACGACACGACCCGCCTATGTATAACACATTTAAACTTAAAAATAAAAATATTTGAAATATTTATAGTAGGTTAGTATTGATTAGATACTGTGTTTTTGTTAATTTTCTTTATTGGCTTTTTTTAAATTTTTTTTAATTTTTTTAATTTTTAATTAATTAGGTCATAAACGTGTCATATGCGTGTTGTTATCATGTCAATCTGTCACGGCACGTTTAATAATCATGTTAATCGTGTCGTGCCATGTTACGCATGCCATAGGCGTATCGTGTTCGTGTTTGTATTTCTAGCACATTTATTAATCGTGTTGTGTTCGTGTTTGGGTTAAACGTATAGTACTGTAAACGTGTCGACATGAACACAGCACGAACATAATTATTGCCACCTTTAATTCTAGTGTGATAACGCGACAGGAGAGCATGACAAACTGATACTCGTTCGAGCTTCGATGACGAACACGAGAGGAGATCTAACTATGCAATCTAACAACAAGACATTGAATCTAGCTTTGTAGCTGTGGTGGACGTCGGATCTTTGATCTTCATCTTCTATAAACCTGATGGGATCATCACCAGATCCAGATATTCCTAGTCACTGGATTTTCACCACCACGAGCTCGCGACAAGCTTCAGCTAACCACGACTTAGATTATGACCACCATGACCAGATCTGCTTTAGCTAACCATTGCGTGATGAGCTCTGACGTCTGAGAACTAGAGGAAGACGGTTGGAAAACCAGAGAAGGAAGAGAGAGTGAGGAAACTCTGTTGTTGAGATTCTAGATCTGCTCACGCTTCCAACGGACGTTGGTTCCAAAACTCAACATGAAGAGGCTCCAACGAAGAGATGGAGGAACGTAAAAAAAAGAAAGAACATAGAGAGAAAGGGAAGAGAGAGAGGGAAATGGAAGGAGAACAGAGAATTAGAGATAGAACGAGAATGAGATGGACACAAAATGAGAGGTTGATGGCAAAGAAAGAAGAAAGGGAAAATAGAGTCAAATTTGATGTAGGGGCATTTTTGGGTTTTTGGTTGTTTTAAAACATTGAATTATTCAAATCTTCTATTTAGTTTATCTTTTCAAAATCCATGACATAATTTACAATCAGTTTCTAAAAAATCTGACCTTTTTTTTTTTTTTTACAATTTCTCTTTTATTGATATATATATATATATATATTAATTTGTATTTATAATTCACAACCAAAAAATGAATGAGTTTATAATAATCAGACTCGCTCTGGTTCCAAACAATATAGCGAGCGCCAACTTATGAAAGATAATGAGAAGGGTTCTTAAAAAAAGAAAAAGGCGTTACTTAAAAGAAATAAACGCTGAGACATCCAGAGATCCTAACAAACCAGTAGACATCTTAATACGTCAGTAGACTTAAACTTTGTTCCTACATGACCCGATCAATTTGATCAGGCACTTGCCATCTATTTTCAATAGGAGGCATATGAAAAATATTTGAGATAGATAGCCAACTAACAGCTAAAATAAACTAGTAGATAGATATATATACACACACACATATATATATATACACAATTGTATGCACAACATATTATTAAGAAGAAGAAAGTACTTCAAGCATAGTATTTACACAATTACAAGGTCACCCATTCACAAAAATTACAAAGAAAAGCGAGCACATACCCAACTAAATTTTGCCATTTTAATTATATGATTTGCGCATTTCTCGATTTTTCAGCTAAAAGAAAACTTGGGTTAATGCGCGTTAACATTTCTCAGCTACAATTGCGCAAAGTTGGGTCTCTTCTACTTATGTATTTATACATGATCAACTAACACGACATAGGTAGAATGGTCTAACAAATTAGAAAAGCTAGCTTCTTTCTTTGATAAGAACTGGCAGACCGCCTCTCACAGTGGCGGTGAGCCCAGCGGCAAACCTCGGTTCTTGGTGGGGCCCAACGACCCGAATATCGAACCGTCTGATTAGCGTAAGGGCGACGGCTTTCATCTCCATTACCGCCATTTCCCTCCCCAAACAAACCCTAAGCCCGGCTTGAAAAACTGGGTACTTGTACGGACATACCGAGGCGAAAACTCCATTTTTCAACCACCTCTCAGGCTTGAAGTCGAGGCAATCGGGGCCCCATATCCGCTCCATTCGGCCCATTGCATACGGATGGTACGTAACCCTTGTTCCTTTCCTTACAAGTGTCCCATCCGGCAGTACATCGTCCTCCTGGCAGAATTTGGAGTCGAACTGTACGGGCGGGTAGAGCCTCATACTCTCATGAATCGCGGCATGCAAATAATGCATTTCTCGCATTTCACTGAAATTTGGGACATCGTCGGAACCAGGCGCCATGACCCGATCCGCCTCTTCTCGGATGGCCTGCTCCACCTCCGGATGCTGCGAAATCAGATAGAAAAAGCTCGTCAGCCCCGAGGACACTGTGTCCCTTCCGGCCAGGAGGAAGCTGACGACGATGTCACGGAGATAGCGGTCATCGTCGACGGATGCCATGAACCGCGAGAGGAGATCTTGCCTATGAGAAAACCCCATTTCGCGGCGGCTTCTTATCATTTCCGCCGCCAAATTGTCCACCATTCTAACCGCCTCCCTGAGCTTCTTCTCCGAACCAATGCCCAGGAGCCTCTTCAACTTCCATATTACCGGCGATGCCGTGATCGCCCGCTCGGCTGAGAGTTTCGAGGCAAGGTCGAAAGCTGCAGCAAACTTCGATATCGGCAGCGAAAGGCGGAGACAACCCGGGTCCAATCCGAAAGAGAATTTGCAAATGTTGTCGAAAGAGAATCGCCGGAGAACGTCCTGTAAATCCAAAACCCCTCCTTCTTCTTCCTTTTTCCCCGAAACCGAAGCTAGCAACGGAATTAGCCTCGATTCGATCTCAGTCGTAACGATTTCGAGGGCGTAGGATCTCACCGAGGTACTCCCCAGCTCAAGGCTTGCCATTTTGCGCTGAAAGCGCCACGAATCGCCGTCGACATTGAAAATCCCTCTCCCCAAAAGATCGCCGAGGATCGTCGAAAACGGCTTCCCTTTCGGGTAGTTCTCGAATCGGGTTCTGAGAATGTGCTCGACGTTCTCAGGATTTGCCGTTATGGTGTTCCCGAGGACATGGACGTGGATGGTACCCGTCGGGGATTTTTGGAGAAGGTGGGTGTACCAGTCGCAGAGATTTCCGAATTCCGATGCCCATGTTGAGTTCAAGAAACTCCGACAAACGTTGCAATTACACCAAGGTTTGAGCCGGAGGAGGAAGATAAGAAAAGAGAAAAGAGAGAAAACGGCAGTGAAGGAAAAGAACAAGAGCCCGAACGTCACGGACACGGATTTTACGCAGAAAAGGGCCTCAAAATAAGCCATAGAGAGAGAGAGAGAGAGAAAGAAAAGAGAGTTAGATCGGAATTTGGGAGACAAAGGGAAAGAGGTAGGAAAGTTCAGAGGTTGAGATGAGGAGATGGGGAATGGAAGGGAGTTTATTTATATATATTCTCTCGGATGATGTTATACAGTGAAAAGAAACTGGAATTTGTACGATATTTTAAATTTATTTTCTTTTCAAAATAATAATAGTAATAAAGAAAAGTAGAAAGTCGCTTTTTTTCTTTTCGGTTGATTTATGGTGTTTGTTTGACAGGCGGAGGCGAAAGAAAGCGACGTCAAAGTGCATGAGCAACACGTGCGTGACATTAAAACAACTGGATTTCTGTGTACCTATGGTGTGTGGTCAGAGGAGGCGAATTAGGCCACGTGCGGAATTGTATTTGTCGGCTGTCTGACGTCTGCCGCCCACTCATTCCACGGCCGCGTGTTCCTCCTACCAGTGCCGTTGCTCTCAGACTCAGTCGCCCTCTGTCCGTTTCAAAGCTTTCCACGTTAACAACAGGATTTTAGTCGTCTCTTTTTTTATAAAAAAATCATTTTCATAGTTGTGTGTGCCATAATTTGTTACTAATAAAACAGTGAGCTTTTAACATATAGTATACTTTTTAAGCTGTAACGGCAGAGTCATGCTTTTTAGTTAGTAGGGGCACTTTGTTAAAAAATACTAATAGATTTAACTACAAGTATACATATTTAAATATTTTGATTATTGAATAGACGTAATTATATAAATTTTAAATTTTAATAAGAGTACAATTATAATTTCTCTTGTAGAATAAGAATACAATTAAAATTTTCAAAACATTTAGAATAAAAGGTTAATACTCAAAGTTGAGTGGAGGCATGTGCCCCCACTCAAAGTTGAGTGGAGGCATGTAGGTGCCTCCGTCATAGCTAGGTTGGATCCGGCTCTTTTGTTAGTAGCAATGTTATAATCTGATAGAGTTAAATAAGATTACTCTTTCTTGAAGCTGGTTCACAGACGCATTCCAACCAATTGGGTTCCCAAACATGCTATTAAGCTTATATTTAGGTTAGTAGTATTAACAAGTTATTTAGAAGCATAGTTCAAATTAATTGAGTCTTTTATAACTATAGTTTGAACTGTTTTTTTATTTTGTTTTAAATGATTTTAGTTTATATTTTTTGAGAAAAAACACTATAACCGAAAATGACTTCAATAATAAAAGATAGTTGAAACTGGAATTGCTAAACAACCACAAAATAGTTACATTTTAAACCAACTTTGTTACAGTATTTTCTTTTGAGTAAATTGCATTGTTGCATTACGAATTATTCACTTTTTACATAATGTATTATGAACTTTTAATCTTGACATAATGCACCATGAACTCTTAAATCATTGACAATTGGGGTCTAATAACTATTTTTTAATTTCCGTTAAAAATGATAAGCTTTACCCTTAAGAAAACTTACGAGTGAATCTCAAAACTTAAGTTGTCCACGTTTTTTAACGCTTGTTAGCTATTAAACCTCAATTGTGAATAATGTTAATTCAAGATGTATTTTACAAAAATTGAAAGTCAAGGTGTATTTTACAAAAAAAAAAAAAAACTCGGATAATTTGAGATGCAACTGTGTAATTTCCTCTTTTCTCGTATAAAATTTACATTTCAAACTTTAATTAAAACGCTTAGTTGGATAATATTTCCAAACGGTCTATAAATTAAAGATCATTGTTCTTCGTTCTACAGAAAAAGAAGTGCAAAGATAACCATCATTCTCATATGGATATATGAGATTTCAATAACTTCTCCGAATTTTATCTCAGCGAGGTGTAGTTTTTTCGGCCAAGATAACCATCATTCTTATATGGATATATGAGATTTCAATAACTTCTCCAAATTTTTTCTCAGCGAGGTGTAGTTTTTTCTCAGCGAGGTGTAGTTTTTTCAGCCAAGATAACCATCATTCTTATATGGATATATGAGATTTCAATAACTTATCCGAATTTCATCTCAGCGAGGTGTAGTTTTTTCAGCCAAGATAACCATGATTCTTATATGGATATATGAGATTTCAATAACTTCTACGAATTAATTTATCTCAGCGAGGTGTAGTTTTTTCAGCTAATAAGTTATAATATTTTCTATCTTTTGGCTAATTTAGTGATGCTTTAAGCCTTTAACTTCGTATTTATTATTTTTGTTGCTTTTGTGTTTAAAAATGCCATTTCTTAATTGTTTTAATGTTGTCGTGACTTTTACTCATTTTGTATTACATAGTATCCTAAATTTTTCACTAATTTTGTATTGCTTTAATTTTTTCACTGTCTTATTTTATTAATTTATGTCAGATGTTAATAAATGAGCATCCAATTTAGTTTAACCTATTTTATTATTTGTAACACCCTGAAAATTTGTTAAGTGGTTTTAGTATATAAAATGGTGGGTTAGTATATCAAATTATAATTTGAGCCTAATCTAAATATTTTGTAATGATGTCTTTTGATAAATTCGACTTTTAAATCAATTTGATCCTTTTAATTTGTTATTTTGAATTTTTGAGACAAAACTATTTGTTGAATACCAATACATCCCGTTTGAAAACTGTATATCACACACAGCTTTCTCAAGTTGGTTTTTCTCTCCTTTATTTAAACTATCTCTCTCTCCTCTTCTCTCACTCTCTCCCATGCTTTCTCTCTCTTTATCGTCTCACTCTCCCTAACTCTCTTTCTTTCTCTTCTTTTCTTAAATTTTTGAATCAAAAATCAAGCCAAGCTTTGGCTTTCAGTGGATTGAAGGCCCGGGAACGTAATTTAACAACCATAAACACGATTCAAAGATTGAATCAAGGTTAGTTTTCAAAATTCTAAAACTTTTTCAATTTTTCAACTTTTCTTGTAATTTGAAATTAAGTTCATTTAAGTTTAGAAAACCTCTAATCTAAGTTAAAGGAACTTAAAATAGCTAGAATCTAAGCTTAGTTTGAAGAAAAACATATTTAAATCAAGATTTTTTATTTTTCTCTATTTTTCTCTATTTTCAGATTTATTCAAAATTTTTGTACAAATCTTGTTTAAAATAGTCCAAAAGTGTTTTATAATATTTTTCTATCATCTATAGATGTTTTCTATGCCTGAGAACTGAGAAAAACAGGTTAAAATGAATATTTGGACTTGGGGAGGCTGAGACCCATGCTTGGAAAATTATATAATTTTTCAGTTCGGTAGGCCTGATTCATGAGTTTGGTAGACCGGATTCATACGACCGGCAGGCCGAACCTAGAAAAGTTTGGCCAATCGAACTTGGTTTTTCGACAGGCCGAATTGCATAATTCAGCCGGTCGAACCAGAGTGACCAGCAGGGCGACCGGGTATGGTGGAATTTTGTTATTTTTCACCTGTTTTCACTGTTTTGAACCCCGAAAGAGATTTTAGACCTCCAATACACACTAGGACACCATGAACTATATTAGTAGCATAGAATATTATAAGCTAGAAATTGATGAGCTTAGTTTATGTTTAAGGTTGTTCATGATTCTGTGGAGCTAACGTATAGCGGAGCGAGACTGCGGTGCTAAGTCATAATGCAGGATATTGAGGTAGGACTTTTACCCCTCTTTCTTGGTAACCTTGTCTTTAAAGGATTTTGATCTCAAAAAGAATTCTACCAAAATGTTTTTATTAAATGACATAACGTTTTAAATGTTTTCAAAAGGGGGCTTCTGGCCATAACACGATTTCTTTTGAAATGATCTTTTACAAAATGATTTCTTTAAAATGAATTCCAAGGAATGGTTTAGATGAACCTCTTAGGAAGTTTTCATTAATTGTCAGAGGATGCATGCTCATAATGAATCGATTAATGAATGTAATTAAGAACACTTGGTAAGTGGGTTTTAAATAATAATAATGGAAATATATATATATATATGCAGGCATGATGCCATATCAGAGATCGAGTCGTATAGTGCACGACTTTAGGGGCAGGTCTCGAAACCCAACTAGGCCACTTCGGTAGTGATTATCATGGTTTGTCTTGAAAAGAATGTAAAGGTACCTTCTGGATGAACATTTTGTTAAGACTTGTTTAAATAAAATTTTTCAATTATTTATTCATTTAATTAATTAATTAATTACTTAGTTATTTGTTTATTTATTAAACTTTCTTCTATTTATTTCTTAACAAGGTGAATTTCGTATTTAAATTAATTATCCGCTTTAAAACCTTAGTCCTACTGAGCCTTTCGCTTACTTTTTACTTGTTTTTAAACCTTTTTCCCTCTAGGTGAAATCCAGCTTAGGACTGACGTAGAGTCCACTGCCCAGACTTACGAGCAATAGAGGATCTTAAGTAAGTTAGTAGCTATAATAACTCGAGGCATGTATTATTTAAATTTTATTTCTCATGTTGGACTATGACTGTAATAATTTATTGTCGATACTATGTGTGTGCACACTTTGTGGACTGGGGGGACCCAACACGTACCCTCCTTGCCCTCTTTAATGTTTTATTTCATTTTATTTCTATCTTATTTGTTAAATTATTATAAATGTTTGTTTAAAAAAGGATTTTAAATTATCACATTTTTCATAATTAATTAAATTCTTAAACTTATATTTTCATTCAAATTTCTTCTCAATTAACTTAATCAACCTACCATGTCACCTCCCGTACTTCGGGGCATGACATTATCAGTATTTCAATTCAATAAAGATTGAAATTCATACAAAGAAGCGTTCACCCTAGAGAGAAAAGAGAGGTGAAGGGAGTAGAACGGCCAATATTTCAAGACTACCTGTAGACGCATCATTTGTTTTCGGCCTTAAAATTTGGTCTCCAAGCTCGTCAAACAATGGGCTACTCTCTTCATTTAAAAATTATGTCAGTTGACAGAAGGCAACAAATCTCCACCATAACTTCTTTCCTTTCAACTATACTAGTACTGAGGAACTATGATTACCAAAGATGAGTAACCTAAGCTCAACTCTAAGTTGCACTATAACAGTCTAAGAATAAATAAAAAGCTAAGGTCTCTATTTATAGAAGTGGTAGGAGAGTTTAGAAAAGTATCAGGAAACCAAGAGATAATTTTGTCCCTCTTTGGGTAGTAGTTGGCATCCATATTAGTTAGATTTTTTTTTTTGTTCCCTTCCTCATGAAGTGTAGAAATTTAACCAATCATAATGTATAGATTTTTGATTTTTTATCATCCATGATAATCTCAATCCAAATAGCTCTATATTAAAATCACAATATTTAAATAATTATTTAGTTTAATAAGTGTGAACAATTATCTTTTATTCAATTACAACTAGTACTTAACTTAATTATTTAAATTCCCAAGTTAAACAATTGATTATTTTAAAATCTTAATTACTAGTTTGATAGTTATTTTCAAGAATTCATTAAATAATTAATTCACCCAAAAATGGAAGACATATGTGGCACCAATTTATTGTGGGTTCACGCATATTGCCATCCTGAGCTGGACTATGTTTCACACATCTCATCATGTCAAGTGTTCTGACTTGCGTGTACTTCTAGCTTACTAATGGTAAGTTGTATTTTACCAGTCTATCATAAAAGGATTTAATAAGCAAGCATTTGGACTGATGGACAACTATAGACAAGAAACTACAGTCGTGGTACTATTTATTAGAATAGGTGCCCTAAAGATTAAATGATGTAATAGTTTGGAGACATTTAATTAATAAAGAGTTTATTAATTATTTCATATATCATTCTTGTCCTCTTTATATTCATTTATGTTGAATGTATTTTAAGCAAATTAAAGTTTAAGACTGTCAATTTAAACCTTTACGATCATGTATATGATGGACAGATTATGTAGAATACAAGAATCTTAAAGGAGATAGTCTAAATGAAAAGATCCGCAGTCAAGGGAATAAAGTTGGGTGCTTTATTCATATTAAGATTGTTATGTTGTCCACATCTTTAATGGCAGATGGCTTGTCTTGATCATTGGAGTTAGACTCCATGAGTTTAAATATTGGTATATTGTCATAAGTGACGATATATTAAATTAGAACAAAAGTTAAACTGATTTAATTAATAATTCTATTCATTTAAATAAATTCACTTTAGACAATCATATGTGTTACTTTTTAATCTTGAAATGAATCAATGGGCTCATATTCTTGACTTATGTCTTTTGATGTACCGAGCGATGACATCCTAAATTATATGAAGGTACGCATACTGAAACATTGAAGACATGACTCTTGATTGACGTAGACATAGATATGAAATCAATAGCTTTTTTTGTAGAGTTAATGATATTCTCTTATAGGCATTATCCTATAATTGGAAACTAGAGTGCTCAACCATTTGGATACATAGGTGTAACTGAATGGTATACTATTTATATTGGTTATGAATAGTAAGTATTCCAATAGTGAGATAATGGAATATAAGATAAAAATAAAAGGTAAAACAAAATTTTATTCTTAAAACAATTACAAATATCTTATGAGGATGTTACATGTTATAATATGTTATAGACGTTTAACTTATTGGAGTTTCGTAATTATATATAGTTTGAGAGTGCTGCCTAAAGCCTTTAGTAGAGTAGTTTTAGAGTTGATAATTACAAGTTGTATGTGTCAAGAACAAGACATTTTATAATTTTATGAGCTTGATATATAAAGTAAATTGGGTTCCTTTGCTAGCTCACATAATTTCCTATAACGATACGACATGTCTTTTCGACAAATTGGTAACTTATGTTAATTCTTAAGATTGGTTAAAATTTGATTAATTGGATTTAATAATTCATCTTAGTTTACTAGTTGAATTAATTTTATAAATTGATTCAAAATAAAAAATTTGAATCATTTGAAATATATTTATTTGATATGAAATTATCTATTTAGAATTGTTCTAGTCATACAACTTCTCTATTGGATTATTTGAATTAAAATTAAAGTTCTATAATAGATACCAAGGTCAAATAGAGTAGGATTTATCCATTAGATTTGACTGAGTAGTTTAGGATAAGTTTCTAGAGCTAGAAAAGCACGTGGGCTTATCAGCCATGAAGCGTCAATCGATCAGCCTTGGTATAGGTTAGTCAACTGTCCCTTATCATGTCATTGATTTGCATCTCACCTATTTTCACTTCAAAAGTTAAAACAAACTCGAAATTGTAAATCCTAATATAATAAGAGTGAGTCCCAATCCAAGCACTATATAAAGGGAACACTTTTCTATTTTTTTAGATCACTTGAGAAATTTAGAGAAGGTTTTCTATTGAGAGAAACTTTGAAACTCCCATATGGCTATTGTTCAACATCTCAAACCTTAGCTTTTAGTTTTCTCAAGTAGTTAAAAGAAGTCGTTGCCTAAGGAAAGACTAAACAAGGTGCGCCCATTCGCATTCCAATCTTGAAAAAGAGAATAACAAAGAAGACCAGTTGGTTAAGGCTCTTTTGGTACCGATTATCTCGTAGTGGTTTTGATAAAAATCTTCCCTATTCAGAAGTGCGGCTTTCCTATCTAAAAGAGGAACGGAAGATTTTTAATTAATTTATATACATAGTTGTCTAACTTGTTATTTGGAAAATGGTTTTAAATAAATTTTTTTAAATTCCTCTACGTACTTATCTTTCAACACTATTTTGTATTACAAGACTCGAATTAGTCTTGTCCATGAGCTTTCGTTTTATGTGTATCCCACTATGTTATCCATAATGGGATAAAGAACAAGTTCCACTTTACATTCCGATTATTTTATTTCAGTTTCATGATTTCATCATTAGAAAATTTTGTAACACCCCGAAGTTGATTAAATGGTATTAGAGTGTAAAATGGTGAATTAGTGAGCCATGATGAGTGTTTTGAACTTAATTTGATTATTTTGTGAAAATTAAGAAACTTTGTGTTAATTTACTCTTTTAGTGATTTTTAATTATTCTAAATTGTTTTTAATTGATAAATTAATTTTCAATAAAGTAATTTGATTTTTTGAAAACAGTGTATTGTTGTACACAGTTTTACACAACTGCTTTTTCTTTTCTCTATTTATTTTCCCTCTCTCTCTCTCTTCCTCTCATTTTCTTTCTCCTCTCTCCCACACATCTCCCTCGTCTCTCTCTCTCTCTCTCTCTCAGATTCTCTCACTCTCTCTCATCCTCTCTCTAAAATTTTTAAACAAAATTTCATTTTCAAGTTTCGAGCTAGGAGATCGAAGGCTCGGGAACAAGATTCAACAACAAAAACAATGTTTTCAAGCTTTGATTCGAGGATTTGTGCATGGATCCGTGGAGCTAACGTATAGCGGACTGGAATTTCGGTGTGGGACACCGGTACGAGTATTGAGGTAGGACTTCTATCCCTTTCTTTGGTAGCCGATTTTAAAATGCTATGGCCTAAAAAGGATTTCTATAAAAATGTATTCAAATGACTTGTTGATAAAAGATTTTCATTATCTGTTTTCTGAAACAGTAGATTGAGATGGATTTTATAATAAACTTCATAATGAATATAAATGATTACATCTGATAAAGAAAAAATTTCATGAATCAGAGAGATATATATATATGTATATATATATTTTAGGGCATGATGTCATCTCAGAGATCGGGTTGTGTAGTGAACAACCTTGGGGGCAGGTCCTGAAACCCAGCTAGGCCACTACGGTGGTGAGTTATGTATGGTTTGCCCAAGAAAGGAAAAACGGTATTCTTTCGGGTTGATTTATTTGAATTATTTTTGAACGTTTATATTTTATTGAATTTTTTATTTAATTATCTATTCGTTGATAGTCCCAGTTTGTTTCTATATGTTTATCTGATTTTAAGAAGTTTCTTTTAAAGTTAAATAATTTCTAAATATAGTCCTATTGAGCCTTTCGCTCACATTTTTATTTGTTTTAAAATCTTAACCCTAGGTGGATATCAGCATAGGATTGGAGGAGAGTCCGCCGACCGGACTTACGATCAGTAGAAGTATTTGGTAGGTTAATTTACAATTCAAGGAATGTAAGA
>CAMOHE010056032.1:0-12093 GCA_946598075.1 Artocarpus hirsutus
GGTTGATTTATTTGAATTATTTTTGAACGTTTATATTTTATTGAATTTTTTATTTAATTATCTATTCGTTGATAGTCCCAGTTTGTTTCTATATGTTTATCTGATTTTAAGAAGTTTCTTTTAAAGTTAAATAATTTCTAAATATAGTCCTATTGAGCCTTTCACTCACATTTTTATTTGTTTTAAAATCTTAACCCTAGGTGGATATCAGCATAGGATTGGAGGAGAGTCCGCCGACCGGACTTACGATCAGTAGAAGTATTTGGTAGGTTAATTTACAATTCAAGGAATGTAAGATTTTAACTTCTCTTTTATTTTGGACTGTGGTTGTATCATAATATTGTCAGTATCATATGTGTGTGCACAATATGTGGGCCAGTGAGACTCATACGCGTTCCACCCCATATTTAATTATTTTAATGTTATTTCTATTTGTTTAATTATTATGATGATTCATTTTATTCCTTTAACTTATTCTATTCAAACGATTTTCAAATTATCACATTTTTACTTATAAATTTGATTCTAAAACCTTGTTTTTAACTAAATCTTCATCTTTTTAACTTAATTGAACCACCACGTCACCTCCCGTACTCTGGGGCGTGACACACATACAAACAAAATATCATCTGATTACCATACATATCTAGATTACTATCCTAAATAATACTTTTCGAGGATAGCATTGGCTCTTTGTTAAATAATTATGAGTTTTGTATTTATGTATTATGCTTTCATCAAATACAGGTTGCATCTTCAACATGTTGATAATGGAACCTTTGTTCCTCGTAAATCCTACCTTTGGTATATCAAAAGATATACGCTACAAATATAGAGTTATAAATCCACTTAAGGTTTAAGATTACATATAAATGATCGTTAAAGTGAATTCATTTAGGTTAGGTAAAATTATTATTAAATCAATTGCATTTTAGGTCTAGTTTGATACATGACCACAACTAGGTCACATACACCAATGTCTTTACCATGAAGTTGACCCACTTCAATGGCCAAGATAGACTACCTCTCCAATTGGACGCATATCTCCCTTACAATATTATCATGAATAAGTGTCCAGTTTTATCCATAGATTACGGACTTTATATTTAGACCATTAATCTCCAACTCAAATCTATCTACATATAAACTCGATATATACCCGATTCCAAGAATTAGTCATAAAATTCATGAATCATGTATTTTCTTAATATACAATCATTAATATTAATATTAATATTATATGAGAACCATTATAGATACATGAGATATTCATATTATTATTTATCTAGCTAAAAATCTCATAATTACAAATAAAATATTTGTTTTGTAGGGTGTTGACCCAACATTAACAATTTCTTAAAGTCCAAAAGCCGAACATTTAACTAAATCACAAAAATAAAGAAACCTCAATCATTTGGTGTTCATTGTTATTTTCCTTCATAGATCGTTGTGTGTGGGGCACAACATAACAATCTCCTTCAACACTGTAAACTCCTTTCAACCATTCAAGTATTCTACCATAGTTAACTGCTAGAAAGGAGTCATTAGTGCTCTTTGTGGGAACTTTGTTCTTAAATACTCTAAGAATAAATAAGGAGTCTAAGAATCTATACATAAAACATGTTAAAGGAGTCTTGGTTCAACTAGGAGACTTGAGATAATAATGTCTAATTTTTGTCTAAAAATATCCACCTATAGAGATATGACTTCCCTTTTAGAAGCAGCATAAAATTTGACAATTCATAAGTAGCGATTACGTAATTTTCTACATTATCTAGTGTTGAAAAATAGTATATAGCAGAATTTTAAAATTTTTTATACCAGAGTATTTTCTAAAACACAAGTTTGACATACTATATGCATAAATTCACCGGATCTTACTAGCCTCATAAATGCAAAAAAGTTCCCACAATCTATGAAGAGTATAACGTTCTAGAAAAGCCTTAACCAACTGGTCTTCTTTGCTATTCTCTATCCACAATCAGAGTGCATGTGGGCGCACGTTGTACAGTTCTTTCACCAAGTAGCTCTCCTTCCAACCAATTGAGAAATACCTAAAGCTATTGTTCATGATTTGTAAACAACAACTTTTCGAGGAGTTGTAGAGTCTCGCTAGTAAAGTCTCTCTCTAGATTTCTCAATTGATCTAAATAACAATGAGTCTCACTCCCTTATTTATAGAGGTTGGGCCTAGGAGTTAGTCCTTATCAGATAAGGCTTCAAAAATTTGAATCAAAATCAAATCTGGAACAATATCTGATAAAATTTGAGTGGAAATGTGTGATTTATTTAATGCTCGGTCGGTAGGCCAAACTTCTAGATCGGCCTGCTGAACTTGCTCCATCGGCAAGCCAAACTTAAAGATCGGCCTACCAAACTTACGATAAATAATCCATGCGAATCTTTATTTCCCACCTAAGATTCTTAGAATAGAGCCTCAGTTTTAATTTAAATAACCTAATAGAGAAGTTATCTGATTAAAACAGTCATATCTAGATAATTTCTAGGAAAATAAATATTCATGATAATTCAACAAGTTTATCTTAAATTAATTCAAAAATTAATCCAATCGATAAACAGACATGAATTATCTTATCTCGATAATTCAACAAGTTTATCTTGAATTAATTTTCATAAAATTAATTAAACTAATAAATAGACATGAATTATCTAATCCTATCGAATATTCAGCCAATCTAATAATATGACATAAGTCACCAATTATTAGAAAAGCATGCTGTATCATTACAGGATTTTTGTGAGCTAGCAAAGGGGACCTAATAGACCTATATAGTTCAAGCTCTTGATAATTATGAAACCCAATATCCTAGATATACATTTCATAAGTATCAACTCCAACGCTACTCCACTAAAAGCTTAGAGTTGCACTCTCGAACCATATAGAATTACGAAGCCTGTATAACTAAATTTCCAAGACATATCATAGTGTATCGTATCCCCATAGGCTTATCCATAATCGGCTTAAAAACAAGTTTTGTTTTACTTTCCTGATTATTTTTTTCTTACATTTTGTTATCTCACCATTAGAAAACTTATCATCCATAGACGGTATACCACTCAGTTATACCTATTTATCGAAATGGTTAAGTGCTCTAGTTTTTCAATTACAGGATAGCGTATATAAAAGGATATCAATTACTACTAATGAGGCGCTATGGATTCTATATCTATGAATAACAGGTCTATGCTATCACGAGTCATGCCTTCAATATACCGGCATGCGTAGCACTATTAAAATGTGGATGTTACCCTTTGGTACGTCGAAAGACACAAGTCAAGACAACGGGCCCACTATTCACTTAAGATTAAGATACAATACATATGATTGTTTAAAGTAAATCGATTTGCTGAGATAGAATTACTAATCAAAATCAATTCACTTTATGTCCTGATCCAACACATCGTCACCTCTGACAATATGCTAATGTTTTTATTCACAAAGTCTACCTCTAATGGTCAAGACAAACCATCTCCTGTTAGGGGTATAGACAACATAACAATCTTTGATGAATAAAGCGCCCAACTTTATTCTCTTAATTGCAGATCTGATGATTTAGACCGTCACCTTAAGAATCATGTCTTTCGTATAATCTGTCCATCGTATGCCCAATTCTTAAAGGTCTAGACCGACAGTCTCAGACTTTTGTTTGGTTAACATACATTAAACAAATATGAATGTAAAGAGGACAAGATTTGGTATATAAATAATAAATAAATTATTTATTGATAAAAATGTCTCCAAAAACATATTACATTTTTGTTTCTTATGGCATACATGTCCAACATATAGGATAATTTTGAACAAGTTAAAATCCACCTTAAATTAAAATGATATCATTATGACAATTATTTAATTAAGTACTTGTGATTTATATATTCAAATAAAATTCCATTGGAAATAGTATAATTATAGATAAGTGAAATTATCGATAAATAAAAATACTATATTTCATGTTCAATAAGAAGTTTTCACAATATATTTTCACATTGTTGAATGTATGACAAACAAATAGAATGTCGTTAAGAGCATGATTGGTCTATTGTCATTGTATTGGAGGCATGACCTATATTTAATGAGAGCATGATTTATAGATACATAATCCATAATTCCTTAATTAACTAAAGTTAATGTTATATTCTCAAAGTAATTATTAAAACAAATTGGAAAAGAACAAAACTTTGGTCATCCAGATACATACGGTAGCCACATTATTTCTCTTTGTGTTTGTTATAAATAGATTTTTTTTAAATGCGTCTTAGAGCTCTATCATGGTGGGCCTTCACACATGAAGGGTGTAGACTTTGTATCCTTTTTTGGTTGGCTTGTATGTTTAACCTGTCAGGAGCTGAGGTAATAACACGTTGAGTGACAAAGGCTAGTCGACATGCAATGGTCTCAGCGTTAGGGGCAATCAAAACCTTCTTCTAGGTTTTTTTGGTAATGACCATGATTGGGTTACATCAGACCTAAGTAACCATGATGTTGGTAGCATCTGAGGGCAACACCTATTGTGATTTCAATTTCGTTAAGGATGATGAATCTACGAAAGAGGTTCTTTAAGTGTTCAAGTAATATGAAATAAGAATATGAGCAATCATGGATGATTTTCTAATGCCTTTAGTGGTGAAAGTGTGTCCACAGAGGTTAAAGGTGATGCTTGAGTAAGATAGTATGATTTGGTGGTCTCTCAGGTGGAATAGTTTTTAGAGAGAGAGAATGGATGTGGTCTCTATTGGGTAGGGTAGTTTAACACTTAAATAGAGAAAGTCTAAAGAGAAAATGTGATTGATCTTTATGGAGGTCTTGGTCTTCTTTGATGATGGGCTTCTTTTTGGCTATGGAAGGACCATGATTTGGTGAAGTTTCATAGTTACTTTTGTGCTTAAGAAAGGTGTTGTTTAGGTCTTGGGCTTTCATGGAGCTCACCAGAAACTATAGAGTTCTTGAGTTTTTTGACAAATGGTAGTTGATAATTTAGGTCATGGAATTTCCTTCTCTTGGTTGTTTTAGGTTAGGTATGGTGTTTTGTGTAAGGTTTGAGGTGGTTTGGTAAAAATTTGAGATAGTGGTATAGTGGCTTAAGGTTAGTGATGATGGTGGCTATGGAGTTTTTATGGTGGTTGGATCCCCTCCCAGTGGTTGATTATTGATGGAGTAGATGATGGTAATGAAGAGAGAAAGAAGGTGCTTTTGGTGGCTATGATAGTATTGGAGTATTTGCCTTGATTTTTATTGTTTTTTGAAGGTGGTAATGTGGGATATTTATCAAAGAAGTGATCTTGATTTGGTTAAGGGTCTTCTTTTTTGGGTGCTCAGTTGAGGAAGTTATTGCTGGACTTAGTTCTATAAAAGAATCTAGAAAAGTAGTTTCCTGCTACTGAAAGAGTTTCCTTTATGTTTAAGTTTAGTCAAGAATATAATATAGGGGTGGCAAGATCCCTAATATTCAGTTGGCCTAGCTAGCCCACTCTAGGTGATCTACCATGAAGAAAGCCAAAGTTGAAGAGTTTGCTTGCTATTTTTGTACATGCTTAGATCTTGGGTATTGTTGCCATGTTGACTAGCTTGGATAAAGAGTTGGCTTATCTTTTATAGGAGAGAATTGCATGACCCTATGGGTGGACTGTTGGGCTAGATCGATAGGTGAGCTGATGGGATGGTATGCTACGTGAGTTGAATGGGCTTTTTCTTAGTATTGTACTAAGACTTTGGAATTAGTTTTTGGCTATGTTTTATGCTAATTTCCTCCATACACCTTTTATTCTATTTTAATTAGACTTAAAACCTCCCAAGTGGGTTGAAAGTCTAATTGGACTAAATAAAATAGGCTCTTTCAAATCCCTTGGCCTTCTAAACATGACCCATATAGTGACACCTTATGGCTTGGGTCTACGTACCTTACCTTAGGCTATATCATAGGGTATTGGTTAGGCTTGTGTCTTACAAAAAAGGGCATTAAGATTAGCCCCTTGATTATGTAGGCTACATAATGCAATGAGAAAGTCTAGAAAATCAACTCCTAAACATTTACAATACTCTTAGTTAACATCATTGTGAAATTCTATCTGCAATTAGAAATGATAGTGAAATAATTTACTCATAGATCAGCTTCCTTAGGAAATGTTGGCTACATTAGGAAAAAATTGGCTTTCGATCATTATGTCAGATAAGGCTTCTCATTAGGTAAAAGGGTTCAGCATCATCAGGAATAGACTTCATTAGTGTGAGCTTCCTTAAGAATGGTCTTCATTGAGGTTGGAGACTTTATTGGGAATGGTCTTCTATCAGGAGGTGGAACTCATGTAATTATATTGCTTCAATATGAGTCATTATTGATGTTTGTATTTCCTTAATTTGGAATATGTATAACAATACAACATTTGTTAAATTATTTATTAACGTAAATTTTCTTTAAATACACCTCATTCTGACGGTTTTAGGACGTGATAGTGATGCCTTTATTTTTATGACTGGTAGATAGCCACCAATTGTTACAAAAAAAAAGGAAAACAAAATCATCAAAAAACCTGTCCATACACAAACAATTATTAAATATGTTACATATTCTTAATATTTATACTTGGGAATCCCATGGTCTTCATGAGGGCAAAAGAAGAGAGATAAAGAGAAAGCTAGAAGAGGCAACATCGACCGGAGTTTCAGGGCTGCGCTTGTGTGTGTCTTCAGTCTCCTGGCCCTAAAAATTAGTTCTTCGTCGTGACTTGTCAATGGTGGCAGCAATGTTTAGCATGGTGACTTCAATTGGGCATATCTAACTGGGTTTGTAGCTTTGAAACCAAATATTTAGGCTATAATTTTTCGACGCTCTTGTCATTTAGTGGATGAGTTCTTCTAAGATTTTGCTTCACGTGGTTGTTGGATTCCTTTGGTGGTGTGGGCATCTCCATCAGGTGATGACAACAAGGGCGCATGAACCTCATGTGCCGTTGGTTGGAAGCACTCTTTTGATGTCGCTGCATGCCCATCGAAGGCAATTGACTTCCCAAATGGCTCCTTCACCAATTGTTAATTCGCTGGAGGCTTTTGATGGTGGTGCTTAGAGATTTCCTTTTTTTTTTTTTGGTGTGGTTCTAGTTGTAATAATGGTGGTCTTCATACCACTTTGCATGTTTTTTCTACATTTTAGTTTTAGTTTTAATAAAGGAGGTGGCCTCCCCACCTTCAGTCAAGTTTTGTAGTGCACAACCCATTACTAGAAATTTTAGATTATACGACCCTTATTTAACGATTTTTTAAAAAAAATGTCATGGTAAGGGTAAAAATGTTAAAAGTTACACTCAAGAAAACGAAAACTGTCGTGGTAGTAGATGACATCTACCACGATAGTTTCCTCTAAGAACCATCGTGGTAAGTACTAACTTTCCACGATGGATTTTTAAAAAACCGTCTTGACAGTTGATAACTTTCAACGATAGTTTTTAGAAAAAATCATTGCGGAAGATAACTTAAAAGCCTTTTTTCCAGCTCGACAATCAAACACAAATCACAAACGTAGCTCTCAAATACATGTACAAAACCTTCCAAAACTGCTATAGTCGTCCCTCTCCGGCTCTATCCTCCTTATTCTCTTTCCTAATTGTAAGTATTTATTAGATATTGATAAATTGATGTTGATTTTGTTATTTATTGATCCTTGTTTATTGTATTGTGGATGAGGATGATTAATTTGTTTTATGCGTATGATTTATGATTAGAATATGATGGGTATGTGTAATTTGTGAAATTGTTTTTAATTGAATTGCTATTTATTCTTTCAATTTAGGACTTCTGAAATGGATAGGAATTGGATGTGGAATTCTCAATTGTCTAGAGAATATGTGAATGGTGTGGAAGAGTTCATGGAATTTGCCAAAACTCATGCCTATGGTGATAAAATCCGATGTCCTATATTCAATATGGAAACCATAGATCTCAATCAATTCCAATTATTAGAGAACATTTATTTCAAAATAGAATTATAAATAGTTATCAAACGTGGTATTTTCATGGTGAGTCTAAGCGTAATCCAACTTTAGTAAATAAAGAAAAGGAAGCTATTGTGGAAGATAATATGGATGATCATGACATTATGGTTGACATGGTTAATGATTTGGAAGAACACTTCTTACACCGTCCAGATTTATTTGAGACAATGATGAATGATGCTAAGACATAGGTGTACCAACTTCACCAAATTGTCCACTTTAGTTGGATTGTGGAATTTGAAAGCATCGGGAGGGTGGTCAAATTCTAGTTTTACAAAGCTTTTGGAATTTCTAGGAAGGCTTCTATTAGAGGATAATAAATTACCAACTACTGTGTATGAGGCTAAGAAGACATTGAGCACTTTGGGAATGGAACATGAGAAAATTTATGCTTGTGAAAATGATTGTGCTCTTTATAGGAATGAGTATGAGGATGAGAATTATTGTTTGGTTTGTCAACAGTCATGGTAAAAAAAAGGAAAGGAGCCAAAAGATGATAAGAATGGAGTGCCAATGAAGGTGTTATGGTACATATCACCGGTGCCACATTTGAGACGTTTATTCAAAAACATAGAGTATGCCAAGAATTTAACATGGCATCATGACAAATAGGTCGACGATAGTATGCCTAGACATTCGACGGATTCACCACAATGGAAGACTTTTGAAGTCGATCATCCTAAGTTTAGTACGGATCCAAGAAATATACATTTTGCTTTGTCGACGGATGACATGAACCCACATGGTAACATGAGTAGTAGGTATAGCACTTGGCCTGTAATACTTGTTAACTACAATCTCTCTCCAAAAATGTGCATGAGGTGTGAGTTTTTAATGTTGTCTTTGTTGATTTTAGGCCTTCACTAACCAAGGAATGACATTGATGCCTACTTGGCACCGTTAATTGATGACCTAAAAAACTTGTAGGAAAATGGAATCAAAGTTAGAGATGCTTACTGAGAAGAGACGTTCATACTCTATGCAATGTTGATATGGACAATTAACGATTTCCCTGCATATGGCAATTTATCTAGAAAGACATTTTTTGTTCGTCATTGTTTGGATGTTATGTATATTGAGAAAAATATTTGTGAATCAATAGTCAGAACTTTGCTTGACATTTCGGGTAAGACTAAGGATGGTTAAAAAGCACGATTAGATTTCATGGAAATGGATATTCGGCTTGATTTGTTTCTTGAGAAAAAAGGGAACAACATTAACTTACAGTTGGTGAAGTACACGTTATCAAGAGCAGAAAAGAGAAAGCTTTATGAATGGCTTGCTTTGTTGAAAGTGCCAGACGGCTATTCTTTGAACTTTAAAAAGTTGGTGTTGGTGAAGGATTTGAAACTTATTGGCATGAAAACATATGACTATCATATGTTGATGCAACAATTACTACCACTTGCATTGCAAGGAATTTTAACAAAGAATGTGAGTTTTGCAATTACCAAGTTGTGCTTGTTCTTTAATTCAATATGCTCCAAGGTAATTGATCCACTTATGCTAGATTCATTACAATTAGAGTTGGTGTAAACCTTATGAATGCTTGAGAAGTATTTTCCATTGGCTTTTTTTGACATCATGATTCATCTAACGGTACACTTAGTACGTGAATTAAAGTTATACGAACTGGTATATTTGAGATGGATGCATCCAATTGAAAAGTTCATGAAGGTCTTAAAGGGCTATATGAAGAACCAAAATAGGCCAGAGGGATGTATCATAGAAAGTTACATAGTTGAGGAATCGGTTGAATTTTGCTCCAAGTTCTTGTCCAATGCAAAAGCAATTGGTGCCAAAGACAATAAATATTGAGGCTAAGGGACTATTGGCAATCCTTCCTTGGTAAATTGAGGGAAGTGGGAACAAGTTTGTCTTTTATGTCTTACACAATGCTAATAAACTGGAGTTTTACATTTAGGTGCACATGAAGGAATTAAAAAAGGCGAACCCAAAAAGAGAAAGAAATGAGAAGTGGTTACAAGATGAAAACAACCAGACCTTTTGGCTATGGATTAGAGCACGCTTTTATGGCAAGTGCTCCACATCACAAAATAGAGGCATGTCACAAGACTTAAAGAACATAGCTAAAGGATCGTAATTGGTAGTTACAAGGTATACGTCCTATACAAAAAATGGTTACACTTTCTACACCCGCAAAAGAGATAAGAAACATCTTGTTCAAAATAGTGATGCAACTCTTTGTGCTGAGGCTATGCATATTTCCTTTGCCAAGGACAAGCATCCGATATATGGGACCATGAACTACTTTGGTTTTATTGAAGATATTTGGAAACTTGATTATGGGGATTACACATATATAGCACTTTTAAAGTGCAAGTGGGCCAACAATAAGTATGTTAAGACCGATAATAATGACATCACAATGGTTGACTTTAGAAGATCGGGATACAAGAATGATTCATTCATTATCGCATCATAAGCAATCCAAGTTTTTTATATAACTGATTCTCAAGATTTGAAATTGTCCTAAGTCGTCCCGATAAAGCTAAGAATAGTTATTGATGGCAAAGAAGTTGCCAAGAATTGCACGGACATCCCCTTATTCACAAAGGGATTGCCATCGGTTGAAGAGATTGATGATTTTGAAGATAATGTTGCACTTACTTTGCGAAGATGTGGAACGGATATGTATTGAGGAACCAATGAAAAAAAAGAGGAAAAAAATGAGCATTTATAAACAAATTTATGTCAATTTATTTCAATTTATTTCTTTATTTTTTTTCATCTTTTTTTAAGCTAAATGATATCTATTTATAGTTATATTTGTGATAAAAACAACAAAAAGTAAAAACTCTAGGCCATTGAATGCTTAACACATGAGCTGGCCACCTTGGGCAGAGGAGAAAAACTTTTGAAATTGGTGTTTTTAGATCAATTTTTTAGGATGATTTTTTTTTAAAAAAAACTGTCCTAAAATATTCATTACAGGACGGTTTTTATAAAAACTGTCATATAAGATTAGACATTACAAGACGGTTTTTATAAAAACCATTGTGTAATGTGGGCCTCAAAGCTTTATAATAAACATGAAATTGAAATATCTCATGCCCTCTAGCCCCATATTCAAACAAACACTCCTTCAAACTCTCTTGCCCTCATTACCGTCGAAGCTCGTCATTGTTGCCCTCGTGTCGAAGCTATCACCATCACCTTCCCATCGAAGCTGTCGCCTCTTCTCATTTTCTCTTTTTCTCTCTCCTCTTGTCGAAGCTGTCCCTTTCTTTTTCTCTTTCTCTCTCTCATCCCATCGAAGTTACCACCCCTTTGCCCACCCCCAAACCGCCTAGCCTTGCCCCCTCTCTCTTCTTTCCTCTCTTTCCCTCTTATACCCCCTCTTTTTCTCTTTCTCTCTCTCTCCTCTGCTGGAAGGTGTTTTATAGCATTTAAAATGCTGTTAGAGAGAGCCTTCCTGCCACGACGATTTACTAAGAAACCGTCGTGGAAGGTCTTTTATAGCATTTACGATGCTATTAAAGAGAGCATGCCTTCCACTAGAAGAGATTAGAATGGCACTTCCACAATGATTTATTGAGAAACTGTTGTGGAAGGTTGTCTTCAACAGCATTAGAAATGCTATTAAAGAGAGCCTGCCTTCCACAACAGTTTCTTAATAAACCATCATGGAAAATTATTACAACATTTTAAAATCTTGTAATTTCCACAACGGTTTATTGACAAACTGTCATGGAACAATAGGTTGACTAATATATTTAGAAGTATTTACACAAAATGTTTATTTGTGAACATCCCTTTTGAAATATAAACATTTTTAAATTTATATACAAATTTGAACAAATTTTGAATTCCATTCTCTTTCTTTTCTATGTTTACCCTTCCTAATTTTTCTGATATCTATGGCTATTACTTTTTTTATTAAAAAAATTTATTAGTCAAAGTAGATTTATCGTTTTAATAATAATAATTTTTTTTTATAATGGGCAAAAGTTGTGGAAATAAATTTAGGATTGACTATAATCAATTAGACCCTTATTAGGAAACTTTATGCATACTTTAATATTATTTGCTTGGTGAAAAAGAGTAACAAACAAACATAGTTCT
>CAMOHE010056033.1:0-20404 GCA_946598075.1 Artocarpus hirsutus
CATACATACATGCATACATAAATACATATAACATTTGAAAAAAAAAAAGTGCAACAAAACTAGTTCTTTGGTTCATATTAGTGTTTTAAAAAAGGGACCATTAGTTTCTTTATTGATTGATTATTTAAGAGAGTTATTTCAATGGAATAATTAGGTAATTAAAAAAAGTTATATATGAAAATCACATTTGATATATGAAAATCACATTTGATATAAAAGCATTTTAAAGGATTATGAGAAAATTTTAAGTAGGGACATATTTGAGGGTAATAATTTTTATAGGGACAAATTAGATGAAAAAAAGTGATTCAATTTTAAAAGAAATGCTAAAATAAAGGACAAAAACAAAGTTGAAAAAGCAAAAAAAAAAAAAAAAAAAAAAAAGGTAGTGATAAAATGAAGAGCAAAAATAAAAGAAGATAAAACATTTAGGGAAGAAGCATGAAAAAGAGGTTAGAAAACGTTGATGGTTGTTTTTCTACCACATACTTTTGGAGGTCTAGGCCCAAGATCCCGCCTTTTGATGCGAATAGGCTTGATATGTGGACCCAAGTCACACTCTAGGAACTCACATGCGTCATGGTTTGGTGGGCCATAAGTAAGCAAAAAAGGCTTGTTCATTTTGGTATGATCTAATTTTAATCTCACTTAGGAGGTAAAATTAAGGGCTATTCAAATAAATACCAATTTACTAGACTTAGTTTTTTTTTTTTATGCCATAAAACGTGAAAAGCGCTTATATTACAAACTTTGTGCATGTTTGTCTGGGACATGTCGTGTGTCCCTTCGGCACATATTACAAATCCGTTCAAGGTAATTTTTTTCCTATCACTACAGTACATATTCCACTAAAATATTTTCTTGTCCCTCCGAGATATGTTGTAGTGTTCCTTCAAGACACGCAATGTGTCCTCGACACATTGCATATCCTAGAAGGACATTTTTTGTATCCCACTGAGACATTTTTGTTCTCTCTTTCTTTCTCTCTCCTTGCCGCCGCCGAATCATCTCCGACACCAGCAACATTGTTAGCAACAAAAAAACTAAAGAAATAAAAAAACAACAAATGCAACAATAATCTAATGGTGATATCCAAAGCTTTTCGTCTTCAACGATAATAGGTTCAAACGAAGTAGGTTCGGAATTGCGAGAAGCTCCCTCATAGATTTGACCTCACTAGTAGAAGTTGCAGATCACGATCTCTAGAGCTTTTTGTCTTTGATGACGATGGATTCCAACAAAGTGGGTTTGGAATCGCGACGACATCGCAAGAAGCTCTTAGACAAAACTGACTTCACCGGAAAAAGTTACAGATTGCAATCTCTAGAGCTTTTTATATTCAATGGTGATGGATACTGGCGAAATAGCTTCAGAATTACGGTGTCGAGAGGAAAAAAAAAACTCACTTAATCAATCTTCAACCTTGTTGACAGAGCCCTGTGCCAAAGAAGACAAAACCAACAAACTCCAAGTTGAAGACGGAAGAGATTCAACAAACAGAAGGAGAGAGAGGCAACTCGCCAGGGCTTTGTCACAGATCCAAGGCTGTGCTTCTTCAGGCCACGCTTTGTCAGAGATCACAATGTAGATTAAGGTCGAGCTTCGCAGGGCCGGAACTTCAATCTAGATCCAACGTTAAGCTTCTTCGGCTATGGGAGATCTTATGCAACAGAAACAAAGAGAAGAGAGTGTGTGTGAGAAACAGAAGGAGAGAGATAAAAGGAAAATTAGAAAAAAGAGGAAAAAATGGCATAGGAAAAAGTGGCATAAGTTTTTTCAAGTTTTATTTTTTGTGGCATAAAAAAATTAATGGCAAAAAAGAGGCATAAGTTGTAATTCTCTTAAATTAATTTGGTTTAGATTGACAAGTGATGGAAAAATAAGCCCAATTTTCACCTTTAAAAATTAGCTACGAAAAAGTACAGATCCAAAATGTCCATAAATTGGCCAAAAAACCCAAGAAAGCTATTAAAAAATACAAAAAAGACCTTAAATTATGACCAAGTTTTATGTCAGAAATTGCCCCAAGAGTGCCTTTGACATGTCTCCAAGAGCCTTTATAGCTATGCTATAGAGCAATGTTTTGAGCATGTCAAACTCTAGCTATGATTTGCCAAATATGGAAAGACAATAATTCCTAGAACTAACTAACCCCTTACAGCACCCCAAAGATAGCATATTCAACACTGGTCAACGTAACATATTCTAATGCAAGAGTTGGAAACATGAACAAAGGGTTTGATCAACTTAAAATTGGATTTTTGTCCTCAAATTATACCACTTTTAGCAGGACAAAGAGTCATGCTTAGAAAACCACCTAGTTTTCTCCAAAGAAGAAGTTTGGTTGCAAGTTCGATCCTGACGAAAAGCACATTTCCTAAACGAACCATCAGGAACGTCCTTCCTCTTCTCCTATAAATACCCAGCTCCTCTCTTCATTTCATCACCACCATGATCACTTTATTTCTCCATTAGCCAAAGTCTAGCTATTTTTCTTCTCACTTTCTTTCTCTAGTTTTCTCTCTAAATTGGTGCCTTTGGGACTCAGAAGCCTCTTCCAAGGTCTCTAGCGTCCAAACCTTATTGTATTGAGAGATTTCTCACCAAATGTGTGCCCTCTAGACTGTAATTTCTTTGAGTCTTTTTGAGATCTCCTCTTGGACAATTCCAGGATGTGCTGCAAGGTCTGACCCTTTGGACATGTAAACATTTAGAAAGCATTCCCTTGGACCTCTAGGATACCTTTCCAACCTTTCTTTTTGAGAGACTATCTGACCTTATATCCTTCTCAGACACCATTAGCCATACATCAGCATTGAACTCCTAGAGCAACTTTGGTTTGGGAGACATCTTCATCAACCTTTTGCTTACTTTCCCAATATTCTTCACTCATGTGTGCTTTTACTTTGTTCTTCTGATCATGCTTTGGCAAGAATAGTGATGAAGCAGGCCCTAGGAGCCATTCTTCTCTGTCACTTCGAACTAGTTGTTCCCACGCTTTCATTGGAGGTCCTGTTGACCTTCATCTCTTATGAGCTTTTCAAAGACTTTTGAACATGTTAGAATCATCAACAATGAATCCAAGACGTTCAAATGCACACCTATGAAAAAAGTCATGCCCTCTAGATCTATCGAACCGCAACACAAACATAAAAAAGAGGCTCAAAACGAGGGTGCACTTTGGTTAAAAGTGAACAGTGTCATATTGATTCTGAATATGGTTAGATTAGATTAATTATTACCACCATTACATGTTTCAACATTAAGTTTTTGATGAGGACTATTGTTACTACCCATATTTATGATAATAACATGTGCCACTTCACCACTAACACCACATTATTTGAAAGGCAACACTTATAATAGAACATGTATAGTTACTTCACTAATAGATATTGCTATTTTAAGTATTAGATTAACTTACCTACAAGTAGATACTAATGAATCCATATGTTTACTTAGATTTATTAGCAAATTGGTTTTTCAAGGTATTTTTGAGCTCTGTTTGTGTAACACCCGGAAGTTAATTAAGTGTAATTGGAGTGCTAAATGGTGGATTAGTGTGTCATAATGAGCATTTTAAACTTAATTTGATTATTTTGTGAAAATTAAGTAACCTTGTGTTATTTTACTCTTTTAATAATTTTTAATTATTCTAAATTGTTTTTAAATGTTAATTTAAATTTCAATGAAACAATTTGATTTGAAAACAGTGTGTAGTTGCACACAGTCTTGTGCAACCACTTTTTCTCTCTTCTTCTATTTATTTCATTTCTTTCTCTCTCTTCATCATTTTTCTCACACTCTCTCTCACGCCTATCTCTCTCTCCTCTCTCACTCTCTCGGTCACTCTCTCACTCTCTCAATCTCTCTCTAAAATTTTGAACCAAAATTTGATTTCAAGCATTGGGTTAGAAGATTGGAGGCTTGGGAACTCGATTGGATAATTTCAAACATCGATTTAAAGCTTCGATTTGAGGTTAGTTTCAAAATTTTTAAACTTTTTAAAATTTTTTAAATTTCTTGCATTTTGAAATCTAAGCGTTTTTTAGCTTAGAAAAGCTTCAATCTAGGTTAGAGTAACTTAGAATAACTAGAATACAAACTTTGTTTGATCAAAAACGAATTGAAATTAAGATTTTTTATTTTTTCTCTATTTTCTCTATTTTTGGATTTTTGTGAAAATCTTGCTTAAATCTTGTTTTAATGAGTTGAAAAGTGTTTAATAATGTTTATTTATCAATTTTAATCATTATCCATGCCTGAGAACTGAGAAAAATAGGTTGGATTGAAGATTAGGACTCGGGAGGCCCAGAACCCGTGTGTGGAAATTTTTGAAATTTCCCAGATCGGTAGGCTGAACTTAATCTTCGACAGGCCGGATTCAAAGGATTGGCAGGCCGGATTCATACCACCAGCAGGCCAAACCTAGAAATGTTCGACCAACTGGACTTGGATTTCCGACAGGCCGAACTGTGCAGTTCGGCCTGCCGAACCACGGTGACCGGCAGGCGGACCGAACATGACCCAATTTTGTTATTTTTTCACCCGTTTTAACTATTTTGAACCCCGATTGAAATTCTAATATTGTAAAATGATTTTATAAACTTAAATGGCACACTAGGATACCATGAGATGATTTGATCACATAGGATACCTCGGATTAGGTACTAATGAACTAAGTTACTATGCGTTTAGGATTTGTGCATGCATCCTTGGAGCTAACGTATTGTGGACCGGGATTACGGTGTGGGACACTGACACAGATATCGAGGTAGGACTTCTAACCCTTCTTTGGTAGCCAGTTTTAAATATTTTGGCCTCAAGTGAATTTTTAACAAAAATATTTTCAATGATTGGTTGAAAAAGGATTTTTATTTATTGTTTTCATAAATGATAGAATTGAGGTGATTTTTATAATAATAAACCTCGTAATGAATATAAATGATTGTATTCGGTAAAAAGAGATTTTAATAATCATGAAAAGATATATATATATATATATATTTTGGGGCATGACGCCATATCAGAGATCGGGTCGTGTAGTGCGCGACCTTAGGGGCAGGTCCTGAAACCCAGCTAGGCCACTTCAGTGGTGAATAATTGGTTTGCTCGAGAGAATTAAAAAGGTACTATTGACAGATTGTTTTCAATGAAATTTTAGTAAATGAAAATACATATTTGATTTATTTAATTATTTATTCTTTAAGAAAGTTCTATTAGAATATTTATTTGTTTATTTTAAAATATAGTCCTACTGAGCCATTCGCTCATGTTTTTATTTGTTTTAAAATCTTACCCTAGGTGGATATCAGCTTAGGACTGGAGAAGAGTCCGCCGACCAGACTTACGACAAGTAGAAGATTTGGGTAGGTTGTAGTACAAATCAAGGCATGTAAGGTCTTAACTTATTCTTTTATTTTGGACTGTGGTTGTATAAGAGTATTGTCAGTACTACATGTGTGTGCACAATATGTAGGCCAGTGGGACCCATACTCGTTCTACCTCATATTTAAATATTTTTAATGTCTTTTTATTTGCTTAATTATTATGATGATTTATTTTATTTCCTTAATTTATTTTATTCGAACGATTTTAAAATTTTCTCATTTTTATTTATAAATTAAATTCTAAAACCCTGTTTTTAACTAAATTTCTATTTAATTAACTTAATTAAACCACCACGTCACCTCCCGTACTCTGGGGCGTGATAGTTTGGCTTGAGTTTACCGTAACTCGAATTTAATAGTTGGCAACGGTGAGTCGCGACAATGCATCTAAGCAAAGAGAGCGAAGAGAGATAGATGTGAAGAGGAGAGAGTTGAAGGAAGGACATTTAATAAACCCAAAAGATCATACTTAACAAACAAATAAATGGATAACTCAATATTGTTGTTCGAAAAATAGACAGAATGAGACGGATGGGAGAAAGTTGAAGACGTATCATAGATTAAAAGATAGAGCTGGTACATGGAGTAATTGATCTAGAAATTTATCACAGTGGAACACTAATTGAAACCAAATTCTTTTATTAATAATAACGGACTTAGGATTATAAATTTATAATAGTATTTAAAGAAATGATACTGGAATTGTATTTGTATGTTCATATTTCATCAATTCAGAACATCTTTTTATAGTTATTCATATTCAACAAAATGAGCATATAATCTGTTCATATTTTAGAGAAACTAAAATTTATTTATAGACAAAAAAAAGATATAAACATAAGTTTAATTACCTCAAAGACTAAGGTAGATAGTTGTTGATGTAAATAAGTTATACAAAACAAGTAAATTTTAAATAAAAATTAATTAAAAAAGAAAAGTGAGTAAAATAAATAGACAGAAAAAAAAATATCGTAGTAGTTATAATTTCTTATAAAAATTTAATAGGGAAACATAGTTACACAATAAACGTGCATGCATGTGTCTTGCACGGTCAGATTATATAAATCTCACAAACAACTACTTGTCTTAGCCAAGAATTGAGAGCTTCTCTTCTCTTACACCAAACCCCCTTCTGTACCGCGGACATTATCCCCCGACAGATCGATCTTGTAGGCTACCGTGCCGTCGGCTCGCAACAAACCCCAGTGCCTCTCAACTTCCTGTCCCATTTTTTGGTTCTCGTCGTAGAGGGAGAAGATAAAGGTCGGGATGGCGATTCCTGGCCGGGCCGGCGTTCCGATCGGTGGTTCGGCGGTGAATTTACGGATGAGGTTTCGGTTGTAGGTGGCAGCATTACCGACATTGGCACCAAAATCTTCGGCTTCACCGGCTGTTGGCCAGCCACTCTCGGAGATGGAGAGGGGGATTTGCGGGAACCCGAGCTTCACCATGGCGAAGACTACGGCGTCGAGCATTTGGTCAAGGAGGTTTGTGTAGATTAATCCGGTTTGAGGATCGGCAAATCTTGGGTTTCCTTGGTCTTTAAGCAAAGCCAAGTCAAGGTTAATTTCATTAGGGTTTTGGGACCAGGGAAAGTAGGGATATACGTCGATGAAGAAGAACGATCCTGTTCTATTCAGGAATTGAAGAATCGGAAGAATTACCGAATAGGAAATGTCCGACCGGAACTCTGCAGCGGAGGGAGGGAAAGTGGATTGGAGGGCGTCCATGGCAAGAGGGGTTCCAATTTTGACGTCTTTTATGTTTAGGGTTTCGAGAGAGGTTCTGAGGTTGTTCATGGCGGGGACTAAATCAAACCAATTTCCACGGTCTGCGTCTGAGAAGTAGCTTAGGACTTCGTTTCCGACGAGGAGTGACCGGATCATGGTTTGTGGATAGTATGGAAGAACTTTGTTTTTGATCCACTCATCGGCTTTCGTCTGACTTGAAGCTAAGGTGGAGATTTCGTTGTTGGGAACCATGATTGAGACATGGAGGTTTGTTCCTGATAAGAGTTTGAGGATCTCCGGATTGGCGTCGTAGAGCTTGACTCCGCCGGCGTTAATGGACTTGATGAGCTCAACGGATCGGTAAGGAGATGGGAGATTGTCGCCGAGTCGGCCATAGTTTATGCCGATTTTGCCTGAGAGTAGTGTTTCTGTACCTGCCAAATGAAAGAAATTAGTGTTATTATTGTTATATGTATAAGAAAATTTAAGTTTATGGAAATGGTGATTGATTTGTTTGTTTTGATAAACATATACGTACATGATGAGAAACCAAGGAGAGACAAAAGTAGAAAGAAAGCAAAAAGAGTTGTTTGTGTTACTGTACTCTTGTAGTACTTCATGGGGATTTTGTTTGATACTTGAGAAAGTTAATCACATAAAATAGTGAAATATATGCGTTATGTTTAGAGAGCCAAAAACTAGTAAGGTAATATAGTTTTAGTTTCTTGTGAGTTCATTCAAAATAGACTGATGAAAGAGGGAAGACATGCAGAAAGTGTGGATTTGTGTTATGGATCTTTAACGACTATATAAAATTCGTTCATGCAAGATATTGATTCTTTTTGTAGTATGTAATATAGCTCAGTCATGATCTTTTATGAGGCGTTAATTAAAGGGAAAATCAAGATTCTTACATTTAATCTATATGTTGTTAATTCAATATGAATTACGACAAAAAGAAAGAACTGAATTGTCTTAATCTTTTCTCTTTCAGTATTTACGCGCTTGATAACTCGATTAGGTATATTTGCAGGTGGTATATATGGTCACATTCTTATTAATTAGTAATTTAGTATACAGCTTGGTGGAGTTACGTACTAATGCATAGAAACTCGTCCAAAGTGAAATTAAATTTTTAGGAAGGGGATATATGTTGCAAGTTGTTTCTTTTTAATTTCCTGAACGTATCCTTTTTGTTAATGTGCAAAAAGAGTTCAAGAATCTGTATATGCATATCTATGTTGTTAATTCAACGTTAACAGAAGAAGAAAGGAATGATCGATAGTGGTTTCCAAAGGAAAAGACAAACTATGAAATGTCAGCATGGGAACTGGGTTTCTTAATTTTTACATTATTCCAAGCGTGTTTTTGAGAGTTAACAAGACATCATATTCGCCCCCATAAACTTCGTGCATTCGCAAATTAAACTTTAATTTTGCCTAATTTTTCACCAATTTAAATAGTGTTACAATAAGACCATATTGCAATTATTTGACATATTTAGAGGATTAATTGTCAAAATAAAAAAGTTTGAGGGCAATTACTTGAAGTACACACTAAAGTACCAATGATACTTTGCTTAAAATCAAAGTAATTCCATTCTTTGTAAATTTTTTCCTTTTCCCATTGAAACGTTCTCGAAGAGCGAAGCGCCATGCAAGGGAAAACCTTCCAAGAAACACACTTAGAAAGCGAGAATTATGAAAACTGCTACAGGCTACATGATCATGTTGGAAGAATATATGGTGAGATGTAATAGAACTGAGCAGGCTAGGCTTTTGCTTATTAAAAAGGCAAAAGGAGAAAAGAACGGGAACAAATTAAACACACACATAACACACAGAGGGAAGGAAAACCTTTGAGATATGTGGGAAAAGTTTCAAAAAAGTATTATTTAGATAAATATTCTAAGTTTTATTAAATTAGAAAATGACCATTTTTTAAAATAACAATGAGTGATAGACTAATTGACTTGATAATCAATAATCACTGATTAACTGATATGATAAGTGTTTAACTAATGTCAGTCAATGATTTACAATTAATCATTGACCGGTCACTCACAATTTTTAGAACTTTTTCCTACTGTTTGTGGCAATACGTGTTTTCTCTCATGTCGCTCCAACCAACAGGCCTAATGAAGCTTGGTGCCATACTCGGGTTCCAATTGAAGATTAAAAACCTAGGCTCGGCTAAGGCTATAGGTCTAAGAATACTTTGTGTCATTACATGTTCTTACCTTTATCATGCTTGGCATTATAAAAAGAGAATGAGGGAAATAGGAAGTAAATGTAAGGATTTAAAAATATTTGTAATAAATACAATATCTTTCTTATATTAATAATTTTTTACATAAATAGATGAGAACTTGTTTACACTATAAATAATAGGTAAATAAATTATTTATGCCTTGAATTTATTTTTGGTGTAAGTAAAAAGGAGGTAAATGGAATTATTCACACTAAATTTGTCATTTATTATAATTGTTTTCAAAATACGTTATTTACTACAATTAGTTTTAAAAAAGTACCGTTTACTACAATTTTCACATACTAAAATCACTGGGTTGACTTATTGGGCCTGTGATTTTAAAATAGGTATTTTCATAAATGTTGCATTTGGAGACAATTTTCATTTATGCCACAAAATGTGAATATTTATTATGTTATAAACTTGGTGTTATATTGTTCATGTCCTACCAGGATATATATTGCATCTTACTTGGATATTTTCATATCCTGCAGGATATTTTGTGTCCTACCTAAATATTTTTTGTGTCCTACCGGGATATTTTCCGTATTCTACTAAGATAATCTTTGTTTCCTATTATGATTTTTTTTCTTTCCTCCTTTCTTTCCCATCTCTCTCTTTCTCTTTCTTTCCTCACTGTCCTTGCCAAGTCTTCTTCGAAGGGTGAGATTGTCGTGGCGTCTACGTCATCCACCAGTGAGGCCCCGTCTTCATCAGAGGTTGGCCCTGTGATGCATTCTCTAGACCAGTGGAGATCAGAGGCATCTTTACCAATTAACACGAACTTCACAACACAGATCTTGAAGAGATCCATCAACATTGGGATCTCGTATCCAGGTTCCACACTGCCCCTAAGAGTTCGAGATCTTAAACAGCATTACGATAGTTGGCTCTTCGGACCAAATCATGCCAAGCTGAAACTTGTCGGTGGAGATCGATAGCCAGCAACTTCTCTGGAGAGGAGATTACAATATCGCGACTGAGGAAGATAGTTAGCCCATAGTGGCATCATGACTTTGCTAGAGACAAGATCTCATCATACTGGCTAAGGTAGACAACCAGAGCCATTCGCATTCGAACCATGTTGGAGGTCGCTAGAAGGGGTGACGCCACTTCGCCAAAGAGGAGACATGTTCGTAGATCCACCATTGCATAGCCTTTGCCAATGGCAGATTGACGTTGTCGGCTTCATTGGAAGGTCAGTCGCTAATGACAGATCATATTGCTTATGTGTATGAGAGAGAGACATGCTAGGAAAATTCCTTAATTATGCAAAGCAAACCCTAATATTGCATAAACATAATATCAAGATCTTTGAACTATATGATTCTCACGTAACAATAATTAGAAAAGAAGACATACCTTAATCTATGAAAAAGATTTGATGAAAACAATTGATTACAATAGGCCTTTGAAGAAAATTGTGTTTCTCTCTCTTAACCCCTCTTAGGTTTGACATAATACTTTTCTTCATGGAGAGACAAACATATCGTTAATGGGTAGAGAGAGGACTAGTTTCTATTGAGATCCTTTTATAACCCACATACCATCAATGTGTGTAGTAAATAGAAAATATCTCCCTTATGACCAATAAGATTTTAACACCTCATAATTATTAAACTATAATTATTATTCTTTAAATAAATAAAACAACTAATAGGAACATGACACGTGGACTACAATTAAAACATTTAAAAATATTTAACATTCTCCCGTTGGTCCTTGTGACATTATCCAACTTCTTGGTTTAATAATAGAACGTAATATACAAAGTATAAACTAAATCACTTCGTAAATTAGTCAAATCATAAATCACTATTAAGTAAAAACTAATAAGAATCATAGCGGTTGTATGTCATTAGATCGACATAGTCCTTTCTATGTATCACAATATCAGTTATATACTTAATATAACCTATAATGAGAGATATATCATAATGGTCCAACAAAAATATCTTTTTCAGAGACAAATCCTATTGTGTCAACATAATTCATTCATGTATATACAATAATTAATATAATAAAACAGGATGCATTCAAATATCATAAACACAAATTAATTGAGCTCAGAGTGTCAAATACATAAAGAACATAAAACATTATCATAATGTTAATAAAGGTTTTTAGTACTGCCTATTCTTTCGACACATCTTTTGTCAACGGATCCGCAATCAAAGGGAATGGTGCTAATGTGTTCGATTGACACTCTTTATTTTTAAACTTCCATTGCAAAGTATTTCAATTCCATATGTTTAGCACCTCTTGAATACTTGTCATTTTTAGAGAAGAAGACTGCTGTGGAGTTATCACAACACATTTTCAATGGCTCGGCAATGTTATCGACAATTCCAAGTCCTGAAACAAAGTTCCTTAGCCATAATCCATGAATAGTGGCCTCAAAGCATGCCACAAACTTAGCTTCTATAGTCGATGCAGCGATGACAGACTACTTCGCACTCTGCCATGAAACTGCTCCTTTAGCTAAAAGGAACAAGTAGCCAAATGTGGATTTTTTTGTATCAACACATCCAGCATAATCTAAATCTGAATCTTCTATCACCTTAAGATGATTATATTTATAAGTGAGCATGCAATCTTTCGTTCCTTGCAAGTATCTTAACACCTTCTTTGCAGCTTTTCTATGATCCAATCCTAGATTACTTTGGATATCTGCCCATCATTCCAATGGCAAAACTGATGTCTAGCCTAGTACAAGTCTGAGCATACATCAAGCTACCAATGATAGAAGCATATGGAATTCGTTCCATTTCTTTGCATTTCAATTCATTCTTTAGGCAGTGTATAAGGCTCAATTTGTCTCCTTTTTGAATAAGAACAACACTTGCAGAGCACTTGTCTATTTTAAATCTATCTAGAACTTTGTTAATATATGCTTTCTAAAACAATCCTAACAATCCTTGTGATCTATCATGAAATATTTCAATTCTAATCACATAGGATGCCTAACCCATATCTTTCATTTTAAAGTTCTCAAAAAAGAATTTCTTAGTCTCATTTAATAAGCCAAGATCATTAGTAGCATACAAAATGTCATCAACATACAGGATCAAAATTATAAACTTGCTCCCACTAAACTTCAGATATATATATTGATCAACAATATTCTCATAAAATCCAAAGGAAGTGATGGTATCATTGAACTTGAGATACCATTGTCAAGAAGCTTGCTTAAGTCCGCATATTGATTTCTTGAGTTTACACACCATGTGTTCATTTTCTTTAACAACAAAACCCTCGGGTTGGCCCATATAGACCTTTTCCTCTAAATTCCTATTTAGAAAAGTGGTTTTTACATCCATTTGGTGAAACTCTAAATCATAATGAGCTACCAATACCATAATAATTCTAAATGAGTCCTTTTTAGAAACAGGAGAAAAGGTCTCTTTGTAGTCAACACTGCCTTTATGAGTGAAACCTTTGGCAACAAGTCTAGCTTTATGTCCTTCGATATTGCCTTTAAAGTCACACTTGGTCTTAAAAACCCACTTACACCTGACTCTTTTACAACCTTCAAGCAATTCAATAAGATCTCAGACTTTATTGTGCTTCATTGATTTCAGCTCTTCTTTCATGGCGTCTAACCACTCAACAGAATCATTACTTTCTATGGCTTGTGAAAACGAAACTAGATCATCATCAATTCCTAAGTCAAATTCTGACTCTTGTAGATAAACCACATAATCATCAAAGATAGCAGGTCTTTTTTGCCTTTTAAACCTTCTTAATACCACCTCTTGTAGTTCATCCACTATGGTTCATTGGGAACAGCTTCATTATGGGGTGTTTCATCATTCATTTGTTGTTCTTGTGGGTCGTTTAAACATTCAACAACTGTAGGAACAACAACTTATGAAGAAGTTTTAGGTAAAGGAATCTCCACCCTAACTTCTTGAATTTCCACTTTATGTGGCTCCATACTCCTACTAATTTCACCATTTTCAATGAATCTCACATTTCTAGTTTCTAAAATCCTCATACTATGGCTAGGACAATAAAATCTAAACCCTTTAAATTTTTCTAGATAACCAATGAAGAAACCACTGGTTGTTCTTGAATCCAGTTTCTTTTCATGTGAATTATAAATTCTTACTTCTATCAGGCAACCCCAAACATGCAAGTGCCTTAAACTCGGTTTCCTTCCTGTCCGCAGTTCAAAAGGAGTCTTTGGAACTGCCTTACTAGGAACCATGTTCAACAAACACATGGTAGTTTTTAAAGCATACATCCACAATGATAAGGGTAAAGAAGAATAGCTTAACATACTCCTAACCATATCCATTAAAGTACGATTACGCCTTTCTATAGTACTATTTTGTTCTAGTGTACCTGGCATTGTATATTGAGCACATATGCCATGCTTTTCAAGAAATTTAGCAAATGGACCAGGGCATTGTCTAATTTCATTGCACCTTCTATAATATGCACCACCTGTATCAGACCTGACAATTTTTACCTTTCCATTTAATTGTCTTTCAACCTCAGCAATGAACACCTCTAAGGCATTTACTGATTGAGATTTCTCATGCAACAAATTGATATATACATAACGTCAAAAGTCATCAATAAAGGTAATAAAATACGTTTCTCCACCAAAAGATGGAACATCAAAAGGTCCACATATGTCGATCTATATAAGTTCAAGAAGCTGTGTACTTCTTATGGCCTTTTTCTTCATTGTGTGTTTTGTGTGTTTTCCCTTAATACAATCCACACAAACACCAAGATCAGTAAAATCCAAGTTAGGAAGGATTTCATTCTTTACCAATCTTTGTATTCTTTCTTTGGATATATGACCCCAAATGTTTATGCCACAAGTAAGCAGAACTTCCATCCATTAAACCACGTTTAGTACCAACATTATGATGCAAAGTCAAAAGAGTCTTAGCAAAAAGATCAAGCTTTATTTTATATAAACCATCATAAAGAACACTAAAACTAATAAAACGATTATGCTTAAACAAACTGCAACATCCATTTCCAAATCCAACTATATCAAGTTTTGACAAAGAAATTAAATTACGAGAAACAGAAGGAACATAAAAAGTTTGAAAAATATCTAAATGATGTCCAGCATCTAAAATCAAACGATAAGTTTCGATGGCTTCAATTGGAGCTTTGACTCGGTTCCCCATAAGCACAAATTTTTCATTTGCGTTTATGGTTTAGATCGTAAGGAATCCCTACATCGTATTTGAAACATGAGTGGTACAATAAGAATCAATCCACCAAGTATTATGAGGAACTTCTACCAAATTTGATTCAAAACATACGAAAGCACTAGGCTTACCTTTCTTTCGAACCATGTATTGCGTTTCAGGCAGTCTTTCTTGTAGTGTCTGAGCTTTCCATAAAAATGTCACACATCTTTCTTTTGTTCCTTCTTGTGGATTTGGGCAGATGACACATTAACCTTTAGTGGTCCTTTATTGCCCTTTTGATTCTTCTTTCTAGTTTCTTTTTAGCTCCTGGCTAACTTATGAGATTAACTGAGTGAGTTCCTTACTTCTTCAATCTTTACTTCCTCTTAAATAAGCAAAGTTTGCAATTCTATCACATTCCATTTGTCTTTTATTGTATTGTAATTTATTTGGAATGGACCATACTGAGGAGGCAAGGAGTTCATAATGAATGTCATAAGGGAACTTTCATCTACTTTCATTCCCATGGATCTCATCTTGCTGCTATGTTTATCATTTCAGTGACATGCTCATGTATGGTACGAGAACCATCAAAATTCATGGCAATTAATGTACCCATTAGTGTTACAACAACTGACTTATCAACAGTGTTAGATTGAGACATACTATTCATAGATTCCATAAATTTCTTTACACTGTCAGTTTTAGGAATCGTTAACTTGATGTTCTCTGCTATTGTCATCCACATGAACATTAAGCTCAGTCTGTTTGATCTTTCCTAAGCATCGTGGAAAGATCTCTGTTTAGCACTGCTAGTGTCAGTAATATCAGCGAGCTTATCATGTAGGAGTGCCAAATCAAGATTCAGAACATCTAAGTGAAACTCAACCTATTCAGACCATTTAGGAAAGTTAAGCCGATTAAACTTCATAATAGACGAAACTTGCAAATAAAGAGAAACAGTAGCAAATGCTACAAATAGATAGAATGCTCACACATTAATGCTTTAAGTCATAAATAAACACAATTCAAATTCAAATAACATTCACATGGGCATAAATGTACAATAAAGTTGTCCTTTGGGTGATCCAACAATGTACAACAATAAACATAATTGATGCTTATTATTGTTATTTTAAATTTCACATAATTGGCAATTAAATATATTCCAATTAGATGTACTTACAATCTTTGGATGTTCTAAACATATCTAACTAAATATATCAATTAACCATGGTCATGTTCATGATTATAAAATAACCAATCAACCTTTGAGCGATCCTTGAACATTTTGCAATCAATGAACTTCAATATATCCATTACAAAGAGATATGTATCATCATGTCATCTCATTAATAGCATCACATAATCATGGGTAATTGAATTTTATTTAATTTGACGTCTATGGAAACATTCTAATTTGGCCACTTTGATGACTAACAAATTATTTATAATATAGATATCAAATTAAATAATAATATTTACAATTTAATAAACGTTATTTAAACTTTTGACACTTTTAATTTAATTTAATTTAATTTTGAAACTCTAATATAATGCTTTAGAAAAGAAAAAAAAAGTCATAGTCAAAGGTCAAAGTCAATGGTCAAAAGTCAACTATCAAACTGGGTCAGTCAATAGGTTCGTAGGACTGAATTGGGTAGGTTTAACCTAGATCCATTAGCCTGTCCATCTTTGGGCCTTTTAACTTTAACACCTATTTTCTGCTTTAATGGACATAAAGCCCACTAACCTATTTATTTTGGGCTGTTTTAAGCAATTGGGCTAAAAGCCCAATTGAAACCGAGTCACTGATTTGGCAAGAGCCTGACGTGCAGGGATTCTCAACGTAATCCCATGATTTTTGCCCACTCAGTAACTACCCACGTTTCCTTCCCCTTTTATTTATTTTTTTTCAATTCAAAGCCGTTCAAAATAATGGCTTCAGCCATTTATTCCTAACATAAGCAATGCACTTTAGTCACGCATGCTCTCCACGGGAAACCGGATTCCTTTTTTTGATTTCAATCAATCAAACGTAATCATTAATGCTTCGAAAGCTTTTCTGCAAAAGTCTCATTCATTGAAACGTGATAATGAATGCTTCTACACGTTACAGAACAATAATATATATGTAAACATATTCATATAATTGTTGAGTATAATCGGCAATATTCGTATAAACATATTCGGCAAAATAACAATATATATAAAAATATGAGAATAATCGTTGCAGGATAAAAGAAAACTTGAAGGCTTAATCAAATTCGTCACATGAGCGGAAGCAAAGATCATCAAAATTAATTTTGTCATCAATAAGAATTTTAGGTTATTTGATTAGGAAGAAAATAGATAGACGTCAATGGAAAATCATAGGTTCTTTAACCTATGGCTTAGATACCACATGTTAGAAAAATTCCTTAATTATGCAAAGCAAACCTTAATATTGCATAAACCTAATACCAAGATCTTTGAACTATATGATTCCTACATAATAATAATTAGAAAAAAAGACATATCTTGATCCAAGATAAAGATTTGATGAAAACGATTAATCACAATAGGCCTTTGAAGAAAATTATGTTTCTCTCTTAACTCTTTTTAGGTTTAACATAATACTTTTTTTTTATGAACAGAAAAATATATCGTTAATAGACAAAAAGAGAACTATTGAGATTTTTTATAACCCACATACCATTAATGTGTGTAGTAAATAAAAAAATATCTCTCTTATGGTCAATAGGATTTTGACACCTCATAATTATTAAATCATAATTATCATTCTTTAAATAAATAAAACAACTAATAGAAACATAACACGTAAACTACAATTAAAATATTTAAAAATATTTAACAAGACAATGGCTATAGAGAGATAGATAGAGAATTTTGTGAAGAGATGGAGGATTTTTTTTTTTTTTTTTTTTGACTTACCTTTTGATGGCATAAATAAATTAATAATTAAAACAAGTGGCAGTATTTGTTATTTTCTTTTTACAATACCTTTTGGAGAAAGTTACACAATGTGCCATCTTTTAACCTAATCTAATTATTTATGTCACAGAAAATGAAACTTACAAAAACTTATACCATAAATATTGATCTGCCACAAAAAATCTCTCTAACCTATTCCCTCTTCTTTCTCTCTTTGCCTCTACTCATTGTCGAAGCTCACGTCGGACATCGGAGATCACAAGTTGCCCGCCGTCAGATCATCATCGATCTTTTGTCATTGTCTCTAGACCACCTATAATGAAGTGTCGTAGTCAGAGAAGATGCGAGATTCTTCATGTCTTCTTGCAACGCCGCCAAGAATCAGATCATGAGCACCTTCAACAAAGAGATTGACGACTAGATCCATGGTGAGGGACAGGAGATCATTCGCGGTGGATTGGGATCTCTTTCTTCATTATCGCAACCACCTCCACTGGCGAGATTGATGATGAGATCCATGAAAAGGGACGTGATATTATTTGCGTCAGAGTAGATCTCTACCTCTGTCTTCCCGTAATCGTGCCACCACAGGTCTTGTCGAGGTTTTACTATTCTTGCAATGTTGCGACTTTTTTGATGATGACAAGATCTATGACAGACCAGATTTGACTTGCCGTGAAACGTCATCGCGAACCAGATCGCAAGCATCGGAGACGAGCTAGAGACGACGAGGAGAGAGGAGAGAGAGAATTAAAAAGGAGAATAAAGTCCCAATAAGACACTAAAAATATCCTTGTAGGACGTGAAAAATATTCGAATAAGGCACAAAAAATATCCTTATTGATACAAACTATCTTTGTAGGATATAAAAAATATCGCCTAAGAAACTAAACATTTTTTCATAAGATACGAAACATATCTAGTTAAGTTTATGATGTAATACATATTCGTATTTAATAGTATAAATAAAAATTGTCTCAAAAAATGACATTCATAAAATAGCTCATGTTTTTGTATTATTAAACTTTAATTCTTCTAGCACTCTTTGAATAAGGAAATAACTCATTCCAAGTAAATTATTATTACTAAGCCAAAAAAAAAAATATTTACCCACAATATTTAATTACTTTACTCAACGATACGAAAATTTTCCAACATTAATTCTTGTTAATTTTTTTAAACATTAGATTATCATTAATAAGAAAATTGTACAATTCAAAAAGACAAAAAGGAACATGGCATGTCAGCCCATTGTCTCCAACAGACCGTGTTATGCTTGACACACATGCTCTTACTTGTCAACATGTCGTGCCAATCCAATGTGCTCGAAGTTATGAGCCTAACCTGGGCCATCCCATGTGTTGTGCTTAACTATGTAATGTAATCTCATGTCCTGGTCGATCCAAATTTCACTGAATTGTGTGATCGTGCTTTGTAAGTAGCCCACCCCAAATGATTATACCTATCTAAAGAGAGAGCTTTGCAATGTGTAATAGAGTCTAAGAAGTAGTTTCTTGCAATTCGCACGATGGAACTCCAAAACCTTCCCATTGGAATCCAAGTTTCCCATATGAAAAGAAAAATTGTAGCAATAACATTTTCCATAAACTATTTCTAGAAATTGAAATAAAAATGCCATTTTGTTTATTTCTCCCTCAAAATCCTTGAACTACTCTTCTCCATCTCTCTTTTGATGCTTCTAGGCAAATATCTCTTTGGCTGCTTCTAGGCAAACCTCTTGACTGTCTCTGCATCCCTACCTCATTTATCATTGAGCTGTCACGCCTCGGAGTACGGGAGGTGACGTGGTAGTTTAATTAAATTAATTAAGTAAAGATTTGGTTAAAAATAGGGTTTTAGAATGAAATTTATAACTAAAAAGGTGATAATTTTAAAATCGTTTGAATAGAAAAGTTAAAGAAATAAAATGAATCATCATAATAATTAAACAAATAGAAATAACATTAAAATAATTAATTATGGGGTGGAATACGTATGGGTCCCACTAGCCCACATATTGTGCACACACATATAGTACTGACAATATTATGATACAACCACAGTCCATAATAAAAGAGAAGTTAAAGTTTTACATGCCTTGAATTATAAATTAACCTACCAAATACTTCTACTGATCGTAAGTCCGGTCGACGGACTTTTTTCCAATCCTTTGCTGATATCCACCTAGGGTTAAGATTTTAAAACAGATAAAATGTGAGCGAAAGGCTCAGTAGGACTATATTTGAAAATTATTCAACTTTAAAAGAAATTTCTTAAAATCAGATAAACATGTAGAAATGAACTGGAACAATCAACGAATAAATAATTAAATGTGAAATTAAATAAAATATAATCTTCCAAAAATAATTCAAATAAATTAACCAGAAATAATACCGTTTTTCCTTTCCTGGGCAAACCATATGTAATTCACCACCGTAGTGGCCCAGCTGGGTTTCGGGACCTGCCCCCAAGGTTGTTCACTACACAACCCGATCTCTGAAATGGCATCATGCCCTAAAATTTATATATACATATATATCTTTCTGATTCATAAAATCTCTTCTTTACCAGATATAATCATGTATACTCATTATGAAGTTTATTATAAAATCCGTCTCAATCCACTGTTTTAGAAAACAGATAATAAAAATCCTTTATCAACAAGTCATTTAAAAACATTTTCGTAAGAATCCATTTGAGGCCAAAATATTTAAAAATGGCTATCAAAGAAGGGGTAGAAGTCCTACCTCAATACTCTTATCGGTATCTCACACCGTAATCCTGGTCCGCTATACGTTAGCTCCGCGGATCCATGCACAAATCCTAAATGCATAGTAACTTAGCTCATTAGCATCTAACCCGAGGTATCCTATGATACTAAATCATCTCATGGTGTCCTAGTGTGCCATTTAGGTTTATAAAATCATTGTACAAAGTTGAA
>CAMOHE010056041.1:0-13582 GCA_946598075.1 Artocarpus hirsutus
ACATGATTAGTAAAACATAATCATCAGTCAAACTTCATACTAGTCTTCATTCATTATTATCTCAATAATAATGACCGACTAGGGATAATTTAGAATATAATTCAATTTTCACCTAAGAGTTTTACTATCAAGTCACATACTTGATGACCTTAGGTAGAATTAACTATTCATAGAATTAGAATAGAAAACAATAATGAAAATGCCTCTTTATTAATAAATGCAAATGTAATGAAATCAATATGTGGTCATTACATTATTGGCCTAGGGCACATGACTAACAGTTGTATCCAGAAGGGTAGTCCATGATGAGAAAACTCGTCATTTTGTTTTCTCTAATAGCATAGACAGGTAGTCTGATCTTCCCCAATGCTGTAGTTACTTCTTCGTTAAATCCTACTAATGTGGTGGTTGACTTCTCTATCTCTTTCTCATCAATGTCCATTTCCTTCAGAGTCAAGAGAAACAAAAAATAGCTTCCGTTATTAACAAGTTTTCTTCCTATGTCATAGTTTGCAATGTTAAGTTTGATCACTAAAGCCTCATCATGTGGTTTGTCAAGTCCCGATTCCTTGTCGCTGTAAAATGAGATTTTATGCTTGCCAAATTCTTTAAATGTTTAACTCATGTTTGCTTGGCTAGCCTCTTATTGGTGTGCTTTAATCTGATTAGAGGAATCTTCGCTATAAACAAAGCCCTAGCAAATGGCTTCAATAACCTTCCTGACTAATGGCGGTGGCAGAGTCTTCTCTTGGGTTAGATGACTTTTCGATCCACCTCACTTGTGGTCCAACCCAAATGTCTATCCTCCTCATTCAGACAAATACACCCTTAAATGTTTTTTCTTCAACAATTTTGCAATCTTTGTTCAAAGGGCCTTACAATCGACCGTCAAATGTCTTGTGTCTTGATGAAATTCACAATACTTTGCATGGTCGTGAGACTGGCTTATAGCCATTTTGTTTGTTCATCCGACATAGTCCTTTACTTCCAGCTGTACAATTAGCTCGGTCGGGGATATGTTCAAAGCATAATTTGGTGACGACAGTGGCCTGCTCCCCTCTTGCGACTTCCACTCTTCTTTCTTTCTCCACTCGCTTCTTAGTGATGTTCTTATTTGACCTCTTTGATTTGGTCAAGCGTTCAGCTATTTCTTGACCCTTCTATTTTGTTTTCTATTCTTGTGAGTTCTAGTTAGCACCGTTCATTTTCTTCTTCAAGATCAATCCATCTGTTAGCTCTATTCAGCACCTCCCAGATCGTTTGTGGGCACTCTAAGCAGATGCTACTCTTAAATAAGGATTTGTACAAAAGTTCTTTCTTTAAAGCCTTTCGAGCAATCCCATCCTCTAGATCTGAAATCTTTAAGATGGCTTTGTTTAACCTTTTTATGTAAGCCCATAATGGTTCTCTTAAGCTCTAAATTGCTGATCAAAAGTCTTTGATTGTTTTGCATGCTTTGATGTGCACTGAGTAAGCTTTGACGAAGGAGTTTGCCAACTCTTTGAAGCTGTCAATTGTCCTAGTAGGTAGGTTATTGAACCATCGTGGGCTGGTCCTCTCAGACTTTGTGTGAACAATTTGCACATTATCTCATCTAGTATCAAATATGGAATATTGGTTGTATTGACGACATTTTAATATTGCAAAATGTGATCCTTTCGGTCTGATGTTTCATCAAAACATGCAAACACGAGATTGTCGTATTTGGGAGGAATGACAAAGTAATTCTCTTGTGAACGGAGTCTCTCAAATGTTTCTTGAGATGTTATCTAGTGTTGGGTTCTTCCTTGTAGCTTTAAAACTGTTTGGTCGAATTTTTTTCGACCAATTTAGTATTCTAGTCAAGCATCTCCCTCATCATTTACTGGATGGCTTTAGGGGTTAGCAAGGTTGGTGCTCGCGTTGCCTCTGCTTAAGTAGTTCACTTGATATTTTCTTTCTGTTCTTTGAGTGTTTGGGGGTTCGGCCCACTCATGCCCCTCTGAGCGCTCACCATTGTCGCTATCGACGTAGTTGTTGGCATAGGTGCTGGAGTCGTGTATAGGGGTTGCAACCTCCCAATAGGGCTGAACGAAGGCTACTGTCTAGACGAGGGTGGTGTTTGGAACTGCCATTATGTTGTTGTCATGGTTAGAAATGTCGAGTAACTGTAGTATAGGAAATAATGAGTAGGCTGTCAATTGGGAGTTTGGTAACTAATTTGGCTCCTGAGGGCTGTGTTCTTGCCACTGAGTTGCTTTAATTGTCTGTCACGTTCTTAGGAATGTGCTGTTTGCTCATGAAGCATTGTTTTCAACACTTCCACCTCAGCAGCGAGAGACTCTATATGCTCTTAGGGAATGGTTTAAGTCTCCTCGTATTGAGTGTCAAGTGTGTTATGGTTGTCTACATTGTCTACCATTTCTAATGATGAAGCTTGAAGATCCTTGAGTTGGCGATCTGAAGGCCCCATAGTGGGCGCTAAACTATAGACATTGAATCTATAATTAAATATAAATGTATTAGATCAATTTAGGACTTATTACTTTAGAATTTAGGCCCTCAAATCACCGCTATTAGAATCTGATTTAGTTTTGATGAATTATGTTAAAAACGACAACAATAAACAAATAGCAAATAAGTAGAAAGAAATTAAACATGATTGACAAATAAGTGATACCACATATAGGAATTCTATAGTGGTTCACTCTATAATGAGAGCTACATCCACCATTCTTTACTACTGATGGATTAAACGTGTACAAATTACAAGTTGTTTGAGGGTGAATGAAAAATTTAGCGAGGGATCTAAGAGTATTTCCACAGAGTTTCCGTAAGTTCTTTTGTATGTCTTCATGAAGTTGCTAATGTTGAAAAAATAGCACGCAACAGAAATTAAAAAATTTTTATACCAAAGCACTTTCCAAAACACAAGTTTGACACGCTATATGTATAAATTAACTAGATCGTACTAATCTTGTATGTTGAAGAACTCCTGCAATCTGTGAAGAGAAAGACATTCTAAAAGAGTCTCAACTAATTAGTCTTCTTTGCTATTCTTTATCCACGATAGGAGTATATGTGGGCATCTTGTACAGTCTTTTCTCGGTGACTCTCCTTCTAACCAATTGAGAAATACATAGAACTAAGGTTTGTGATTTATGAGCAATAGCTCTAAAGGGAGTTTTAGAGACTCACAGAATAAAGTGCTCACTCTTGATCTCTCAACTAATCTGAATAATTGTAAAGTCTCACTCTCTATTTATAAAGGCTAGTCCTTATCAGATAGGGCCTCAAAATTTGAATTTGGCTCAATATCTGATAAAATCGCTTAAAAACGCATGATCAGATTATCGTTTGGTTGGCAAGCTCGAGTGGCAGATTGACTTGCCGAACTTACTCCATCTGTAGGCTGAATCTAAAATTTGGCTTGCTAAACTTATGATAAATGATCCTTGTGAATCTTTTATTTCTCACTCAAGATTCTTTAGATAAAGCTTCAGTTTTAAGTCAAATAACCCAATAGAGAAGTTTTCTGATTAAAACAACTATATCTAGATAATCTCTAGGAAAATAAATATTCTAGACAATTCAACAAATTTATCTTAAATTAATTCAACAAAATTAATTCAATCAATAAAGACATGAATTATTTGATCCCATTGAATTTTAACCAATCTAATAATTTAACATAAGTCACCAATTTATTAGAAAAGCAAGCCTTATCCTTACAGGATTTATTATGAGCTAGCAAAGGGGACCTGATAGGCCTGTATAGTTCAAGCTTTCGATAATTATGAAACCCAATATCTTAGATAGATATTTCATAATTATCAACTCTAACGCTACTCCACTAAAAGCTTAGAACTACACTCTCAAACTATATAAAATTATGAAGCCCAAACAGCTAAGTCTCTATGACATATCATAATGTATCGTATCTCTATAGGATCTCTACAATTGGCTTAAGGATAAATTTTCTCTTACCTTCTTGATTATTTTTCTCCCACGTTCCATTATCTCACTATCGAAAAACTTACCATCCAAAAATAGTATACCATTCAGTTATATCTATGTATTTAAATGGTCAAGCGCTTCAGTCTTCAAATTACAAGATAACGTATTTAAGAGGATATCATTGAATCCTAAAGAGGAGCTATGGATTTCGTATCTATGAATAACAAGTCTACGCTGTCAAGAGTTATGTCCCTACCGTACCGATATGCGTATCATCATAAAATATGGATGTCACCTTTTTGGCATATCAAAAGACATAAGTCAAGACAACACTCTCATTATTCATCTCAGGATTAAGATGCAATACATATGATTTTCTAAAGTGAATTGATTTGCCAAGACAGAATTATTAATCCAAATTAATTACACTTTATGTCCCGATCCAATACATTGTCATCTATGACAATGCACTAATGTTCCTATTCATGGAGTCCACCTCCGACGGCCAAGACAAACCATCTCCTATTAAGGATATAGACAATATAATAATCTTTGCATAAATAAAACACCCAACTTTATTCCCTCGATTGCGGATCTTTTGATTTAGACTGTCACTTTTAGAATCATGTCTTTCGCATAATCTGTCCATCATATGCCTGATTCTAAAGGCTCAAGACTGGTAGTCTTAGACTTTTGTTTGCTTATCATATATCCAACAAATATGAAAGTAAAGAGGACAATAATTTGGTATATGAATAATAAATAAACTCTTTATTGATAAAAATGTCTCAAAAAATATATTACATTTTTACTCCTTAGGGCATACACATCTAACAATCTTCCACTTGCACTAAGTGAGTAAGTATGACAAATCCTGCGTCCCTATAACTTCCACATGCCTCTCGAAAACTCTCACGATTAATGTCTTCATGAATGGGTTAGCTAAATTGTCCTCGGATGCGATTTTGTATATAGCAACATGCCTAGCCTCTACAAAGCCCTTTATCACATGATACTTTTGATCAGTATACTTACTTTTCTTGTGAAATCTTGGTTCCTTAGTATTAGCTATCACCACACTGTTATAACAATACAGCGATACCACTTTATCCATATAAAAAACTACCTTAAGATCCCCAAGGAACTTGCGGGCGACACTGCTTTTTTTGAACCATCACTAGCTGCCACATGCTCGCCCCATCATTGAATCCAAAGTGCAATCTTGCTTGACACTTCTCCAAACAATGGCACAGTCGCCTAGAGTAAACACAAAACCGAAATCGATCTTCTCAAATCCAAACAGGGTTGGAAATATGAGTCAGTGTATCCTAGAGGTGTTAAATCTTCATCTAAATACACAAGCATATACCCTTGAGTCAATCTTTAGTACTTGAAAATATACCTGATCGTAACCCAATGGTTCGGTCTTCGATCCGACTAAAATCAACTTCCTATCCCGACCGCATAACTAATATTCGATCATGTGTAATGCATGGCATACATGAGACTACCCACTGCCAAAACATAAGGCACCTTCTTCATGTATTCTCTTTTTTCATCAGACCTTTGTGAGTCTTTCTTAGAAAAAGTAATTTCAGACCTACATGGTTGCCCACCTGATGAGACTTAAAAAATGCACTTTTCTTAATGTTGAAATCAACCATTTTGCATTAATTTTTCTCCAAAACTCCTTAATTATAGCAATTAAGTGTTAAACAGTGCTTTAGGTCTTAGTGTGAAAATGTATTTAAAAATGTGTTTTTATGTTTAATAATATTTCTGGTAATTTTTAGAGTCGTTTTGATGTGTTAAATATGTGCTTAATCTACAAATAGTTAAAACCGTAAAAAATATGTTATGTTATTTTATTTTGAGTCTTAATGTTTTTGATAGTGTATTTTAAGTTTGTACATATGTTCTATTATATTTTTAGTAATTTCAAAAAATATTTTGAAGTCATAAACATCATCTCTGTGCTAACTGAAAGGGATTGAAACTTTTATAACTTTGTAATTAATTTTGTATGTTTTAATGTAAAATAAATATTTTTAATAATTATTTTGTTTTAAAAAAATTAATTTTAGTGTGTTTGTGAAATTTAGATTTGAAATCTAGAACAAAAACGGAGCAAAACGGCACCAAAACAGGAAAAATTGGACATCAAATGCATCAAAAACCCAAAAAAATATGAATTTATCTAGAAGGAGCCACATGGCACAATTTTGTTTGTCGGATTCACTGCCAAATCAATCCAAACCGTCCAACCGAGGGATGCATGTCAATGCATCATCAGCTGCGTCAGTTGCGTCTCAGCAATGGAGTCCACGTGTCCTCATTTGATTGGCACATGTAATGCATGCGTCGACAAATTTCACGCACGTCAGAAGGAATCTCAGGCAGTGTTGGATCTTGTGCAGGCAACCATACACGTGCTCGTCTTTGCAGTTGTTGGATGTTCATACCAGGACTGATCGAACAAACCTCTATCTCTGTCCCACTGGTCCCACCTGACCCCATTTTTCTCTGCTTTTTTGTTTGTTAGATCACACAATGAACAGGCCAGATCGAGTTTGTTTGACATAGCCAGCCGCCGCATAGAAGCTAATTCCAAATGAAAATTTGCATTCTTCAGCTACGAGATTCGTGTTAAAAAATGAAGGAGAATCGTCATTTCGATTGCAAATTTCTCAACGGAGCTATAATGAAAAAAATTAAAAATTCCAGATTCTTGTTAAAATGTTCAAGGATGCTACAGTGAGAAACATTTAAAAATTTGTAAACAGTAGGCAAACTTTGCCTATAAATACTTAGGCATCAACCCGGTTTTGGAGAGACCCCCCTTCGTAGTGAAAAACACCGTTGCTTAAATAATTAGTTTCTATTTTAGTTTTCAATGTTTAGTTTCTTGTAAAATACTTCTCTGTTTATGTTGTAAAAATTATGCTCAATAATATTAGTAGTACTTTAATCATTATATCTTTTTAATTTCTTTTTAAGTTGAGGTGAGAGGGGGAAATTTTAGCAAATTTTTTTAAATATTTTTTGTTTTTCTTACTTTTCTAAGCAGTTATAATGCCAAATTATTTTTTTTTAGAAAATTTAGGATTTTAATATTTTATTAGCTAAAACTCTACCAAAATTACAGTTTTGATTTATCGACAACATAGACTGACACAGATACTGCTTGGGTGGACCTTGATTAGTCATAGACAAAGAATGGCTTGGTAAATGCTTAATTTATTATCTTGGTTGTTATTTTAGTTAAGTTATGTTAAAATGCTGCCCATTTGTTAAGTTGTTTATGCTGCATTATAGAATGTAATGGCATAGTAAATGCTTGGTAACTCTTGATTTAAGCTCAAAAATCTTTGTTCTAAATTTCTTGTTCTCTCTCTAACTCTCAAATTCTCTTTGTCTTCTCTCTAAATCTCCTAAAACTCTTTCAAAGTTCTTCAATCTTTCAAACATTTTTTTTCCAGAAAATCTTCAATCTCTTTTCCTTCTGCATCTACAAAAACCTCCCTAATTCTCTCTCAAACTCTCTCTTAAAGCTTTCAATTCACTCTCAAGAATCTCAATTTCTTAATCATGGATCCGAAATATGAGCACTTAAAGAAATATTTCCCTTCACTTTCTCAAAGAGAAATAAGAAAGTACAAAACTAGAGTCACTTGTCTTTCGGTACTTTCATATTTTAAACTTCTTACTGATATCAAGATATGCATAGAAGGTCTTATTTGTCCAAGTGATGTAAATAATGTAGGTTTGCTTGGTATAGGTACAAGTCTGTGTGCTAGAAAAAGAAGAGCTTGTCATATGGAATCAAAATGTCATAAATGTTCTTGTCAAACTTGTTCTGGTAAATGTCCCTCACTTAGTCTTGTATCTAGAAATAGAAAAGATTAAATTCAGTTCTGTAAAAAAGGTCTTAGGAATGAGAACTTACAAGATTTTCAAGTTTCTCTTGAGTCCCATCCAAGTAGATATGTTTGGGGGGCTATGAAACAACTCTGGCCTTAATTTCATATAGAGAAGGAACCTTTTAGGGATTTAACATTAAAAGGCCCAACTGTTCAGTTTGCGAGAATGTTAGATAGAAAGCAGACTCAAGATCCTTCTACTTTAGAACAAGATCTGTAAAGTATTTCTTTGTTTCTTTGTGTGTTTATCTCTTAAAAAAATCATAAAAAAAATTAAAAAAATGTTGAAAATGTATTCGAGATATGATCATGGTTTTAATGAAAAATCATCAGAACGGTTGAGTAATGGAATTTTTAGAAACGCATTCTGATGAACATAAGTTTTCTTTGACTCATTCTCAAATAAAATTTCATCAACAAAAAGATTTTTGTTTTTTGTGTTATTTTTATAGTAGATGTTTAATAATTGTGATTGTATTGTTTATTTTTTTAATAATTTTTTGACTTTTCTTCTTTTGTCATATGCATAATTTTCTTCGGTAGGTATTTTGTGTATCGTGTAAGATAAGCTTTGCTTCAATTTTTAAAATTTTGTCCTGTTTGTCAAAAGTTGTACAATATTGTCTTGTTTGTCAAAAAGTTAAATAGTTTTGTTAGATGTAAATTTTCAAAAAGTTCTACAGTTGTGTTGCATTTATCTATCTGTCCCTACCTGTCATCATAGTTGTCTTTACCTAATTTTATCCAACGTTCTCCTTAGATGTGTAATACCCAAGCATTTTTAGTGTGTTAAAAAATGCAATAATTTAAGGATTACTGTTTAATTTAATTCTTATAATAAGGTCCATAAAAGCAAAAAAATAGGATTTTAAAGGTAAAAATCATGCCATAGTTTTATATAAGAAAGAAAAGATTTCAAAATAAGATGAAAAGCTCAATAATTGCAAAATGTATTGCAAAAAATGTTAAGATGAAAATACAGTTTAAGGTGAAAAATACTGTATAATAGCATGAAATATTATACAGTATTAGAATAATGTAGTGTAAGCAAATACATTGATAACATTATACAGTATGAAAATTACATTACAAAAGTAACGCAGTGTAAAAATTAGACTATTTAAGGTTATGTAGTGCAGAAATTAGACTGTTTAAGTTAAAACAATATAAGAATAATACTGTTTAAAGAATATGGATGAATAAGAATACTGTAACAATATAGAGAATGTATAAGCAGTATAAGAAAAATACTATCAGTATAAATTTAGACTATACAAAGTTAGATAATATTGAAATTTCATTATGGGATGGATGAAAATGAGTATGGGAGGTTCTAGAGCCTTGTGAATTGTATGGAAAAGAATGTTGATAGTATAGGAAAAATACTATTAGTATAAACTTAGACTGTGTAAAAAGTTTTGTAGGACCCATCAATGGACACTTTGAGAGTTTTGATTAAGCCACCACATTTGGTAATTTTGCCCAACCAAAAGTAGCCAACTTACCCCTAATTAATTAGGGTGATGATTCATCATTTTTATTAAAAAAAAATCCATTTTTCATATTTATTAAACTTAGACATTAAGAAATCAAGGAGATAAGAGACCAAAATTTTGGTGTCCAACGTGCAAGAAAAAAAGAAGAAGAGAGAGAAATGTGAAAAGGAAAGAAAGAAAGAAAGGAAGGAAGAAAGAAAAAAGAAAGAAATGTTGCATTTCTTTCTAATGGAAAGCGCCCACTTTAATGAAATTTTCTCAATAAATTTTTCAAGTACAAACCTCCAAAATCATGTTTTGATGCAAAGTCAAGGGTATGGAGGGACATTTAAGAGTTTCAAGGGTGTTGAGAAGGTTTTCAAGCATTTCAAAGGAGGATCAAAAGGTTTGGCAAAGTTTAGGACATAGAAGCTGACTAATAAAAGGAAAAAGAACGGAACAGGGAACGCTAGAGCGTTATCTAGGGAAGTTCAGAACTCACTTATAGCATGAAGTAAATGATTTTCAAATGCTCATATGTGTGTTTGTAAATGTGTTTACAATTGTTGTGCAAATTGTTTTAAAGTATGTTTGAATTTGTTATACAAAAGGTTTTAAAGTTTAAATCAAGATTTGCAATGTATCTGCAACTATTATGTTTAAAGTATGAGTGCATTTAATATGCATAAAGTTTTAAAAGATCAAGTTAAAGTTTGCAATATATAAGCAATAATTATATTTAAAGTATGCTTTGCATTTTGTTAATGCATAATGTTTTACAATTTAAGTTATAAGTTTTATGTTGCATTTGTTATGCAATAAGTTTAAAACAATTATGATTTACAAATGTGTTTGCATATAATGTGTTAGCATTTGATAAGCTTACTAACGCTAACAAGAAGGTAAAGTAAAGATAAAAAGAAAGTATCATACTAGCCTCCTTGTTATGAGGTATTGAAAATAAAGTTAAAGTTGTTGCCTCCTAGATGTGAGGTATACAAGTAAAGTTAAAGTTATGACTTTGGTATTTGATGGTCTTAAGTCTTCCACAAAGGAAGCATTATGTTAATGATCTCATGATTAAGGATGTTGATATGAACACTAAAGTAAAATAAGGAAAGTTAAGGAACAAAGATAGAAAGTTAAAGTAAGAAAAAAAATGTTCATAAGACGCTCATAATTGAAAGTTCATAATTGAGCATAAATGAAAACATGCTTTTTGATTTTGTTTGTTTTTCTTGTTATGAAATATTTATATTTCATGGAAAACATTCTGAAAAATGTTTTACGTTAAATGTTTATAAAAAACATTTTCATGTTTTCAAGACAAGGTTTATGAAAGACACTTTATGAAAAACGTTCAAGAAATATTTTACGAAAAATGTTTATGTAAAACGTCTGAGAAATATTTTATGAAAAATGTTTATGAAAAACGTTTTCAAAATGTTTATGAAAAAAGTTTACGAAAAATGTTTTAAATGAAAGGTTTTTATGAAAAAAGTTTTTAAAGTATGTTTAAATGATTTGTGAGATTATATTTGAACTTACTGAGCGAAAGCTTATTAAATGTTTTTTCATGCTGTAGGTAGTCCTATGGGTGACCAAGAGAACTTGTTAGGAGAGCTGGGTGCTGCGGAGGACATATGTGAAGATTTGAATATGGATACCACCACAGTTTGCTTCTGCTACTAAAAGAAAATGTTTTTCCACTATTTGATTTAATGTTCTCAAAAGTTTTAAGAAAAGCAAAGTTTGAAGAAAAGTTTCCAAAGTTTTAAGATATATTTCATGAAATGTTTTATGTAATTATAAAGTTAAGTTTTAAACTATGAATCAATTTACGTTTCTTGTTAAGTTTTAAGAAACGATTTGAAATGGTTTTAAAGTCAAGTATTGAGTAAGGTCTCAACTTGAAATGCGACAGAAATCGCAATTGCTTGTAAGTATGTTTTAAAGGATGTTAAAAGGAAAAAAAATTATTTAGTATTTTTCTTGCTAAGTAAGTAAGATTAATGTTTAAGAAACAATGTTTAAGAAAGTAAAATGACTGCCCGAAAAGGGGGTCGTCACAAGATGTGTATAAAATCTCTTTAGTTCTTAAGTTTTTCTCAGAGCAGATTTGTAAGATAGAGTATATATATATATATATATATATATATATATATATATATATAAGAGTTTTAGTTTTAGTAATTATTATGGAGTCCTTGTCTCAGTTGTCTTTAAAGTTCAACAATATCTGTGTGTTTTGCAGTTCTTTATCAGGAAAAAGTATTGATTACATAAAAGCTACATTTCATTTAGTTGTCTTGGCTAAGAAAAAGATAAATCTTGTCTATGGAGGAGGTAGTCTAGGTCTAATGGGTACTGTTGCTACTGGAAGTCGTTTTGGAGGTACTGGAGCTTTAGGTATTATTCCAGGGGTCTTTGCTCAAAGTTGTTTATGTAGTCCTACCATTGGTGTTGAAAAAATAGTCGCAGGTATCCTTAAGCCAATGAGAGACATGGAGTTTGCTTCTTATGTTTTCATTGCTTTACCTGGAGGTCTAGTAAGTTTAGAAGAACTTTTTGCCATTACTAGTTGGAAATTGCTAGAACTACACTTTAAACCTGTTGGTTTGTTAAATATAAATGGTTACTTTGACAGTTTGCTTAGTTTTTTAGATCGTGCTGTGGAACAAAGGTTTCTTGAGGAGTCAGGAAGAAAGATTTTTATCTCTGCCCCTACTGTAGAGGAATTGCTCGAAAAATTGCAAGTCATTGATCCTGAGGCGGATATTGCAACATCAAAGTTCTGCGGAAAGTGCAAACTAGATTTGGATCTTTCTCTCTAAACTCTATCTCTTTTAGTTTTACCTACATCATTATTGTTTATGTTTATGTTTTTGTTTTTGAATAACCATTCTTGTAAATATAAGTTGTTACTCTTCTTGCTTAATCTTGTTAAACATTAGGCACAATGTTTAATTTAGGTTGGGGGGAGAGGGTTGTGTCAAATTTTTTTTGTGATTGAATCTAGGACTAGTTTTAAAAACCAAGCGGAAAAAAAAACCTTCAAAAATAAAAAAGGTGTGATGTTTGTAAAACTTTAAGATTCATGTTTTCTAAAGTCGAGATGGCTGAGTGAAAGATTTGTCTTGAAATGTATCTCGACAATGGTCCAAAAATGAAGTCCTTAGTGTTTGTAAATTCTCATCTTTGCATCTTTCTTTTGTAGCATGCAAGTTTGAAGATAGCTGAGGTAAGGAATACTTAATATTCTTGAAATGCACTTCATCTTGGTAGAATAGCAGAGTAAAAGTGTGACTAGCATTCTTGAAACGTATTTCTACATGATTGTAAAAACTTTGTGTTTGCATTGCATCTGATTGTTAAAAAAAACTAAAAAAATTAAAAAATTAAAAAATTTCAAAAGTCTAAAAATATTTTGTAATATATGTAAATATTTTTTTTTGGTGATTTGCCTCTTGTCCGATGACGATATTAAGGTTTATAGTATTTTCATGACTTAAAGTAAATTTTAAATATTATTCAAGTTTATGTTAGTTTCTTTAGTCTGCCTTATATTTAGGTTGAAATTTTTCTAAAATTTGAACACTTAATCTTGCGCTATGATTTGTTATATTAATTTAGAGACTGTTTATGTTAATATAATTTGGTTTATTTTTATAAAATCTGATAACTTATTTAAATCCCTCTTGAGGCCAAATCCTAGATAACATTGAGTTATAGATATAATTTAGGCCATCTTTGGATCGTTTGAGACTTTTGAAGCTAACCTGTTTACATTCTATATCCTTAGTTACCCTGTTGAGCTTGAGAGAGGGAGAACGAGCGAGAGAGAGATGGTTCACGTGAAAAGTAGGAGTGGTTTGAAGGAAGAAATAATCTTCTAAATTTGAGGTAGATTTTTTTTTTTCTTTTTGGTAAGGGAAATATGAGTGTTATATAGGGAGGAAGATAAAAAAATAGTCCAAGATTTGCTCTAACTACCTTGTCATATCAATTTACGAAACCTTATCACAAAATCTAATTTTTTAAAAAAGTCAAATTATCCCTAATTTGAATGAGGAAAGTGATAAAAATAAACCAATTATTTAAAATTTCACAACAAATCAAATTAAATCATCAGTGGTACAATTTTGGGAATTATCTGCTGATTTCCTGTCAGTAGTCTTTGGCCTGCCGATTGATTTCCTCGGCCTGCCGAAGTTGTGAGGTTCGGCCTGTCGATGAATTCCATTGGTCTGC
>CAMOHE010056041.1:17804-41981 GCA_946598075.1 Artocarpus hirsutus
GCCTTGGAGGGCTGATTTGACCCCAATCTTGATTTGACAGCCAAAATGGATGTTGATGTAAAGCTTAACATCTTAAAAACCCTAGAGCCCCTAATTTCAAGGGAGCTTACTTTTTTGGAGGAGAAGGCACACATTTCCATGGAGATTTGGGTCTTTAACAAAGTGTTATTTTACATTAGTGGAGAGAGGGGTGAAAAACAAACTTATAAGAATTTATTTAAATAAATTAGGTTATATAAATGTAAATTTATCTGGTTAATATGTATTGATTAGTAATAGAAATTCACACACACGCGGGAAAATTCATCTTAAATATTTGACGTACTCTAGAAATGAATCATAACTTAACTAATATTTACGTTTTTACTTTCAAGTATGAAAAATGAGATAATCCTAGAGGAAAATTAGCAAGGAATCATCAGCTTTTCAAAAATCAAAACCTTTTGTCTGTTTTAAGTTTTATCGCTTTAATTACTTGGGACTAGCAATAAGCTGGTTGAGAGGTGTGATGAGACTTAGAAAATGCACTTTTCTTAACGTTGAAATCAACTATTTTGCATTAATATTTCTCTAAAACTCCTTAATTATAGCAATTACATGATAAACAATACTTTAGTGTCTTAGTGTAAAAATGTGTTTAAAAAAGTGTTTTTAATGTGCTTTTATATTTAATAATATTTCTGGTAATTTTTAGAGTTGTTTTGGTGTGTTATATATATGCTTAATTCATAAATAGTTAAAACCATAAAATTTATGTTGTTTTATTTTATTTTGAGTCTTAATGTATTTGATAGTGTGTTTTGAGTTTGCACATATGTTCTATTATATTTTTAGTAATTTCTAAAAATATTTTGAAGTCATAAAAATCATATCTATGCTAAACCGAAAGAGACTAAAATTTTTATAAGTTTGTAATTAATTTTGTGAGTTTTAATGTAAAATAATATTTTTAATAATTATTTTGTTTGTAAAATAATTAATTTTAGTGTGTTTGTGAAATTTAGATTTGAAATCTGGAGCAAAAATTAAGCAAAACGGCACTAAAACAGGAAAATTCAGACATCAAATGCATCAAAACCCAACAAAAATCCAAATTTATCTAGAAGGAGCCACGTGGCACAATTTCGTTCGTCAGATTTGCTGCCAAATCGATCCAGATCTTCCAACCAAGGGACGCATGTTAATGCGTCAGTGGCTGTGTTAGCCCCATCTCAACAGTGGAGTCCACGTGTCCTCATTGCATACGTTGACAAATTTCATGCGCGTTAGAGGGAATCTTAGGTCGCGTTGGATCTTGTGCAAGTAGCCTTACATGTGCTCATCTTTGCAGTCGTTGGATGCCCATACCAGGACTAATCAAATGGCCCTCTATCTCGGTCCTATTGGTCCCATCTGACCACATTTTTCTTTGCTTTTTTGTTTGTTGGATCGTGTAATGAACGGGCCAATTGAGCTTGTTTGATATCGCCAGCCGCCGCACAGAAGTTGATTCCAAACGAAAATTTGCGCTCTCTAGCTGCGGGATTTGTGTTGCAAAATGGAGGAAAATCATCATTTCGGTTGCAAATTTCTCAACGGAGCTAGAGTGAAAAAAAATAAAAATGCCAGATTCTTGTTAAAATGTTCAACGATGTTGCAGTGAGAAACATTTAAAAATTTGTAAACAATAGGCAAACTTTGCCTATAAATTTTGAGACATCAGCCCGGTTTTGGAGAGACCCCCCTTCACAGTGAAAAACACTGCTGCTTAAATAATCAGTTTCTATTTTAGTTTTTAGTCTAGTTTCTTGTAAAATACTTCTCTGTTTATGTTGTAAAAATTATGTTCAATAATATTAGTAGTACTTTAATAATTATGTCTTTTTAATTTCCTTTTAAGCTGAAGTGAAAAAGAGAAATTCTAGCAAAATTTCTTTAAATATTTTTAGTTTTTCTTAGTTTTCTAAGCAGTTATAATGCCAAATTATTTTCTTAGAAAAGTTAGGATTTTAATATTTTCTTAGCTAGAACTTTGCCAAAATTACAGTTTTGATTTATCGACTACATAGACTGGTACGGATAATGCTTGGGAGGACCTTGATTAGTCGTAAACAGAGAATGGCTTGGTAAATGCTTAACTTATTATCTTTTTGTTATTTTAGTTAAGTTATGTTAAAATGCTACTCATTTATTAAGTTGTGTTTTTGTTACATTACAGACATAGAATGGCACAATAAACACTTAGTAACTCTTGATTTATTGTCGACTTAGGATGGTATAATGTATTCTTAAACCAACTAATAAATAAAAAGAAAAACTAAAAGATATTTAATATAATTGCCAAAACGGAACCTTTAAACCTCAGCCCTGTTATTATTGTTGTTTTCCTTCTTTAAATTTCCGTTGTTATTGTTGTTACTCTGTTTAAGTTATTTGCACTTGTTGTTAAAATTCCATTTTAATTTTGTCTGCACTTCTTGTTGTTAAAGTTCTAAATTGTCAACATCATTGTATGAAAAATGTTGTAGAAATGTGTAAATATTGTAAATATATTATGTAAATAAAAAAATATTAATCCTTATATTTTTCAACTTATATAAAAAGAAAAAATTAATATAATATATATACTAGAACTGAATAAAATCCTTCCATGTGGGTTTGACCTCGTAATCACCGAGTAAGTATTACTTAAGACAACCTTTTACTGGGGTTATTTTAGAGTGCGTTAACAGACGCGAGATCACCACCTTTCTTGGAATCTTGCATTGCATACCTTTTGAGAATTTTATCTATGTAGCTTGCTTAGGATAAAGCTATTATTCTGTTCTTTCTATCCCAAAAGATCTGGATACTAAGAATAAAGTTAGGTTCATCTAAGTCTTTCATGTCAAATTACTTGGTCAACCATAATTTGACTGATAACAATGCCCCAACATCATTGCCAATTAGCAAAATGTTATCTATATAGATATAACAACCCGATATTTTAATGCATTGAAAATGTATTAAATTAAGGATTATATGAAGACAAAAAAATGCAATTTAAGGAAAAATACTGTATAATAACATGGAAATTATACGGTATTAGAATAATGCAGTGTAAGGAAATACACTGATGAAATTATGCAGTATGAAATTACACTATAAAAGTAATACAGTGTAAGAATTGGACTATTTAAGGCACACAGTATAGAATTAGATTGCATAGACCACAAAATTTGTATAAAACTGAAGAGAGAGAAAAAGAAAAAAAAAGGAAAAATTCAAGCAACTCAGCTGTTTCTCTCTCTACTTTCTCTCTCTATATTTTCTCTCTCCTCCTCAAAAATCAATCGAAGAATTCGATGTCTATTTTTGACACCTCCTACACCATTGGAAAGCTTTCGACGAGCTGAACTCAACGGTGTGCCGAGCAGAGCAAAACACTGCCGGAGGAGGGCTCACGCGCCGCCCAAAGTGGTGATAAGACCCATATTTTCCTGAGCTAATTTCTCCTCCGTCTGACCACCAATCGATGTGATTTTGGTGTCTATGGACTCAGCATGAAGAGAGGAGTAAGAGGGTACCATTTCCCAGCTCAATTCCAACTGGAAGGGCTTCGTCGGAGTTGCCCTATCTTTGTCGTCGTGTTGCCATGGGAACCGCCATCTTCAACAGTGGTGAGGCACACTGTCGGTGCCAAACGATTTAGAGGGGGACGGCCATCAAAAGCCCCACGTCAATTGCACCACCCAGCCGCCCTCGCCAGAGATCGACCAACACCCGCCACCGCCATCATGGATGGGTTGGGTTCGCCATTTCTGGCCATGTGGTGCCAAATTGATGGCACGAAAATGTTTAGAGAAGTGAGAGGAAGTGATTTGACTCCTCAATTGTAGACAACAACCACGGATCGACGGAGAATGGCCTCCGCCACCTTGCGCCGCCGTGGGAGTCTCGGGACCACCGTTCCAGGTGGTGTTGAGCAACCCCACCATGGGGGAAATGCTCAGAGGGTCTCGGGGAATGATTCCCCCAACCCAATTTCACTGCATCTTCGTCGAAAAACAGAGATCGGAGTGGCCCTATCTCACCGTTGACGGCAGCTTCGATTTGAGCAGATGGAGGCCAAATTGAGAGAAATTGACCCCAGCAATCGACTCAGGAGGGTCGATTTAGGGGGGATAGGCTCAAGTCCAGCCATCAACGGGGCCGTTTGATCCCAGTCAACTGTCGGTCGACAGCGGTCAATGGTCGGTCAACAGCCAATGTGGGATTTTGTGATCTGGACCTTCGATTGATGATCCGAGACCGCTTCTCAACTCGTTTCGACGCTCTGAACATAATGGTGACCTCCATTCGAGCTAATTCTACTCCGGTGAAAATCGTCTGGTACCAATTATATGCGGATCGAGGTGATTCAAACTACATTATCGAAGTCCAAAATGACATGTTCAAGAATGTATGATCTCCAGGAAGCACTCCTAACCATTTATGGATGCTCAAGGAGCACTACAGAGGATGCTTCACATACTGTTGATACAACGAGGTATAACCAGACCCGCTTAACTCGGAGTCTAAGTAAGTAGCAATCTCGTGTATGGTATGAATGTATTGAAATACATTATTGTAAATGTTAAGTTTTAAGGATTTAAAGTTCAGTCAAGGAATGAATGAAGGAAAAAGAGACTAAAGGCAAAATGGTCATTTTATGAAAAATGGCCAAAATGGGCCCGAAATGCCCGATGTCAGAAAACATTTCTTAGTGATAATTTTTCATATTATGTATGTAAGGGAATGTTAAAGTTAAGTAATGAGTTTGGTTAAGTCACGAAATGGACGAAAAACCCACCAAGGGCAAAAACGTTATTTTTGCAAAAATAGCTAGAACAAAGTCGAACACTCCGATTTAGCATAACGTTCTTTGACAAAAAATATTCCGTAATAGGTTAAGTAATGTGACCGTCATATGTGATGAGAGTTTTAATAAGGATGTTTATGTAAACGTGAGGTAACCCAGTGGGTTACAAAATTAAGAAAAGCAAAGGGTTTACAGTATACCGAATTATGAAAAAGAGGAGAGAATGGTTAATGCATATGTTTTATTATCAATCGAGTGGATTGATAATAAAGAAAGTTAATTAATGAGTCGGTTGTCATTTGTTCAGGACACGAAAGCCGACCAATAGAATGAGAAAGTAATGAGACAAGAAAGGAATAGAGAACGCTAGAGCATAGTACGGGTAAGTTCAGACCTCACCTATAGCATGAAGTAAAAAATTTTCGAATACTTATTTATATGTTGACAAATGTGTTTGCAATTGCTTTGCAAGTTAATTTTAAAGTATATTTGCATTTCTTATGCAAATGGTTTTAAAGTTTAAAACAAGATTTGTAATGAGTTTGCAATTGTTATGTTTAAAGGCTATTGCATATTGATATGCATAATGTGTTTAAAAGTACAAGTTATGATTTTTAGAATATTTTAAAGTATGTTTTTGCATTTTGACAATGCATAATGTTGTATAGTTTAAGTTATGAATTTTATGATGCATTTGTTATGTATGCAATAAGTTGCCTATGTGTGAAATAAGTTTCATAATATAAGTTATGGTTTGCAAACCGTGTGTGCATTTTATAATGCATTTATTATGTAATAAGTTGCATTTGTTGTACAATAGATTTTATAATGCAAGCTATGAATTGAAAGTATGTTTGCATATGATGTGACTACATTTGATATGCTCACAAAAGAAAATAAGAGGGTAATGTAAAGATAACGGAAAAGTGTCGTACCAGCCTTTGTGTTATGAGGTAATGAAAGTAAAGTTAAAGTTTGACCTCCAAGGTGTGAGGTACTTGGCCACGTGATCGATGGTCACAAGTCTTTAGCAAGGGAAGCATCATGTATATGATCTCATGATTAATGAGTTGGTACGAACACTAAAGTAAGATGAGGAAAGTGAATGAAAGATAATGAAAGTTAAGAAACAAGAATAGTAAGTTAAGGTAAGAAAAGAGTATTCATAAAATGCTCATAATTGAAGGTACATAATTGGAATCATGCATTATGAATTTGCTTGCGTTCCCTATTACAAAGTTTTACGTTAAATGCTTATGAAAAATATATTGAGAAAAGTTTTATATTGAATGTTTATAAAAAACATTTGTATGTTATGAAAAACATTCTGAGGAATGTTTTATGATAAATGTTTATGGAAAACATTTTCATGTTTTCAAGAAAGATTTATAAACGACGTGTTATGAAAAGCGTATAAGGAAATGTTTATAAAAAATGTTTAAGGAAACGTTTATGAAAAACATTTTATAAATATTTTATGAAAAATATTTATGAGAAATGTTTTAGAAACGTTTTATGAAAAGTGTTTATGAAAAACGTTTATGAGGAAAGTTTTAAGAAAAAGGTTTTTATGAGAAAAGTTTTAAAGTATGTTGAAACGCTTTGTGAGTTTATGTTTGAACATACTGAGCGTAAGCTCATAAGAAGTTTTTCATGCTATAGGTAATATATGGGTGACCAGTAGGACCCGTTAGAAGAGCTGGGTGCAGCGGAAGGGCAGATGCGAAGATGTGAGAATAGATACCACTACAGTTTGCTTTCACGACCCAAAGAAAAGGTTTTACACTATATAATATAGTGTTTCCAAGGTTTTTAAGGAAATAAGAGTTTTTAAGAAATGTTTTCAAAAGTTTTATGATCCATCGTACTAAATGTGTTATAAAATTATTAAGTAATGTTTTAAGCTATGATTTTGTAAATGTTTCTTATTAAGTTTTAAGAAACGATTTGAAATGATTTTTAAGGCAAATGTTGATCGAGGTCTCAACAGGAATGGCGATAAGGATCGCAACAGTTTTAATTATGTTTTAAAGAATGTTAAATGTCTAAGAAAATTTTTTATAATTTAGTATTTTCTTACTAAGTAAGTAAGATTACTGTAAAAGTAATGATGTTTTATGAAAGTTAAGTGATGGCCAAAAAGGCAGGTCATCACAATAGAGCAGTAGAAAGACCACATTTTCATCTTTAATGTGTTTGTAAACACATGCTTCGTCCACATTTTATGCAAACCCATAAGTCTTGATCACTTGATCAAATCTTATGTTCCAAGAACAGAAAGCCTGCTTAAGTCTATAAATTGACTTTAGTAACTTACAAACCCTACCATCCTGACCCACAGCCTTGAACCCATCTGGCTGTTCCATATAAATGGACTCATCAAGATAGCCGTTTAGAAAGGCCATCGAGAGCAGTAGCTATAGACGAGAGAATGTGGAAGAACCTAAGCATGGCTATAGGGGAAAATGTTTCCTCATAATCAATTCTTTTCTTTTGCGTGTATCCCTTAGCTACCAGTCTCGCCTTATAGGTTTCAACTTTTTAATCCATTCCTCTCTTTCTCTTATGGATCCAGTTACACCCTATGGGTTTTACCCCTTTGGGAAGATCTACAAGCTCCTAGACCCGATTAGTCTCCATAGACTTCATCTCCGTGTTCATGGCCTCTATCTAGAGTTTCAAATCAACATCCTTCACAGCCTCTTCGTAAGTAGAAGGATCCTTGTCATGTTCCATCGGTTCAGCCAAAAAGGCTTTACCATTGGACATATACCTCTTGGGTTGACGCCTGATCCTCCCACTAAGCCGAAGCCCCTTAGGTTATTGTTCGGGTTCGGTTGGTTTTTCTACATTGATTGGAATGGTTTCCTTCGGAACCTCTAAAGTGATCGAATCACTCGCCAACTCCTCAAGCACCACTTTGCTCCGACACTTAAAGTCGTCCATGTAACTTTCTTGAAGGAAAGTTGCATTAGTTGAAACCAAGATTTTATTTTCCTTTGGATTATAGAAATAACCCCCTTTAGTCCCTTTTGGATATCCTATAAACACATAAACTTTCAAACGTGCTTCCAACTTATTCCCTGCCTTAAATAGGACATGAGCATAACATCCCTATATTTGAACATGGTTTAAGGATGCCTTTTCCTTATACACAACTTGTGAGGAGTTTTAGGAACCGATTTTGAACACATATTGTTCAAAAGATAAGATGTGGTTTGTAGTGCATACCCCTAAAAGGATAAAGGCAATGATGAATAACTCATCATAAACCTAACTATGTCCAACAAAGTCCTATTCCCTTTCTCAGCTACGCTATTTTGCTATGGAGTGCCAGCGTAGTCAAATGGGATAAAATCTCATTTTCTAATAAGTGTCTTAAGACCTCATCAGAAATGTATTTTCTGCCTTGATTGGATTGAAGTGCCTTTAAAGGTCTACCCAATTACTTTTCCACTTCAGTCCAAAACCCCCTGAACTTGTCATAAGTTTCACTTTTGTAGTGCATTAGGTACACATGCCCATACTTGAGTAATCATAAATAAAAGTGATGAAATACTTATGTCTCCTCGTGCCCGGATGTTCACAGGTCTACAAACATCATTAGAACCGCCTTCGGCCCGATTGCCTTTACACCCAAATGGTCTTTTGGTCATTTTACCCTCCAAACAAGATTCACATTGTATTATAGATTCTACCTTTAAGTGACTTAAAGGTCTATCCCTTATCAACATTTGAATCCTATTCAGGTTAATATGACTTAGTCGTAAATGCCAAAGATAAGTCTTATTAGAGTGTAAAGTTTTAAGTCTTTTAGAGTTATCATCATTAATCTCAGTGTTCAGTAGTAAGTCCATCTTAGGTTTGATAAAATATAGATTATTTTGCATCCATCCATTACAGATAAAAGATTTATTTTTACTAATCACCACTTTATTTTAAAAAAAAAGTACATAAAAGTCCTTAAATAAACAAGCTATAGAAATTAAATTTAAAAACAATCTTACAAAATTAAACTCCTATAATTATCAAAATAAAGACGGATGTCTCCCACTGCTTCAGCCAACACTAAGGATCCATCGCCTATCCGAAGCTTGAAGTCTTCATGTTGCAGACTTCTCGTTTCTTTGAACCCTTCTAGAGAAATACAATCATGATTAGTTGCTTCAAAATTTATGACCCAAATGTCACCAGATTTCTCAACCAAATAAGTTTCAATAACCAAAAGATCACACCTACCTCTTCGAGAAAGGAAGTCCTTGTAATTCTTCTTAATGTGCCTAACCTTCCCATAGAAAAAGCACTTGAGCTTCCTCGGGTTCTTCTTTTTTTTTTTTCTTCTTGTTCTTGCGATTTACAGGAATAGAAGACTTTCCATTCTTAGCCCGTTGCTTCTTATCATTCCCAAGGTTAGGATTGGAATCAGAGGCAGCTGCCAAGTTGGCCTTTCCACCAGCAGGAGTTTCCCTGATCAGATTTTCAAACTCCTGTAACTATTTTATTAACTCAGTCAAGGTCATTTTTCTGTCTATTGCTCAAATTAAATGTAGCTTTAAAAGGAGTAAACTCCTTAGATAGAGTCTCAAAAAGCATAGTCATCTGAGTTTCAACATCAATGTCAGCTCCATTGGTTTGAGCCTCAGCAAGGTAACCTATGACCAACATCATATACTCCTTTACAAATGTCCTCGGTCTTTGTTTGCAGTTTAGAAGTTTCCAAAGTGCCCTTTGCTGTTTTGTCAGGGCCTAGCCTTTTAACATGTCTTCAAGATTTTCCATAATCTGCTTTGTAGTCTCATAATTTTCATGTTGAGCTTGCAACATGTTATTTATGTTGGCTATAATATAATAGTGGGCTTGATCATTAGCATCTTTCTAGTGATCATATGCTTGGATTTGCTCATTAGTGGAATCTCCCATAGACTCGGGAGGACACGGAGTTGTCAAGACAAATTTTAGTTTTTTAAAGGACAGGACGATGTTCAGGTTTCATTTCCAACCATTAAAATTTTCTTGGTTAATTGGTTTTTATCGAGTATCGAAGATAAAGCGTTTTTAGACATATTTAATCTACAATAAAGAATCATATACCAAATATAAGTAGACATACCGTAATAATTTAGTAAGATAACACAATCATGTAAAACATACAATGCATTTATGTGTCAAAACTTTGAAAATATCACAACCTTACAATGATAATTCCCAACTCAAAATTCAACAAGCCGCCTAGGGGTGACTTGCCAAATTCAATTAGAAACATGAATCCCCTCCCAATTAATATATGCCATCCAGGACCTGTATGATCCAGCATGTATTCATAATCATTTCTTTGGCGATTAATTTTATTAATAGAGCTCTTAGGGGAGGTTAATAATAAAATTAACATGGGTGTATAACCATTGTTTCAATATTTTATCCATGATTTATAATCACTACCTAAGGGTGTGCAACAATAAATCATGCTAAAATACCTAATCCTCTCAAGAATCCAACCCAGTATATGATGAAGTCTCTTCTTAGGGGTCGGAACCACCATTTGCTACCTACAGACCAACGATGTAGGCCTTTAGTTCTCTCTTTGAAAACCTTTTCCCACTCAATATTTTGAAATCAATGTTTTATTTTAAAAAAAGCATGCATGAAACATTTTTTAAAAATGGAAACAGATAACATGCTAAAATGTTTTTGGCATTTTATTTTGAATTTCGAGGATGAAATTTCTTTCAGGAGTGGAGAGCTATAATGCCTCGAAAGAGAGAGACGGAGTACATGATCTTACAAGTTTTGAATTAAACGCTTTCAAAGGGTGATTTCTCATCGTTGACATAAAACACAAAAAATTTTGGCAGGAAAAGTAAGATAAAAAGGCACTTTTTAGACCCAAGTCTGAAAAATAGCAGACACGGCTGCCATAAAACAACAGAAAAGCTCCTTCATTATCCTCAATTACAGAAGCTTCACAAGCCCCATGGTCCGGACTAGGAATGGCTTTGGACAGTGTTTAATTCTCACAAATCGGCATTAAAAGGGGAAAAAAAAGGGTCAAACGGAGAGTTGAGCTCTTTTCTTTTGTTTTGGTCAGCATTGTGGACCAGTTGGTCCAAGTCTCGCAACTTATTTTTTAGTTTTCCATAGATCTTTCTTTTTTTCTTTTTTGTCCCAAAAAAAAAAAAGAAAAAAAGAAAACAAGCGACGCCGGGTCCCCATTGGCTGCAAAAGAAAGACTCTTTTTATTTCTTTTAACCAATAGCAATGTTTTTTGAATAATTTATGAGTGAATTTGTCAATTCTTTTGAATAATTAAACAATTAAAATAAAAAATAATAGACAAAACGCAATTAAAAGTTAGCGCACGCAATTTATATTCAGTTTAAGACGCTTCATTGACTCGTCTTCCAGTACATGCGCTTTATTTGCTTCCATACAACAACAACGACAACAAACACTTTGCACAGGTTTGTTCAAAAAACCCATCCTCGTAATCCTCGTATCTTCCTCCATTTTGTTCCAATTTTAACTTCAGAAACACCCTTTTGTCTCTGGTTCGTGCTTTCATTATCGAAATATTCTACTGTTCGTTCGTTCTCTCTCTCCTTTTTCTTCTTTTTCTTTTTTTGGCGACTGTTTGTGAGAACTAGTTGCTTTGTTCATTTGGTGAATGGGGTTAGCCTGATCTGGTTTTGTTTATTTATTTATTCTTTTATAGTTATAAGAGTAATCTTTTACTCTTTGCTTTAGTTTGTATGGGAGATTTTGGTTTCTGGGTCTGTCCTTGTATACTCCTTTAAGAATATTTTAGAGTTCCTAACAATTGTGTAATTGAAGTTTTTCTGGGTTTTGGACTTACATTTTCTTGGGCTTCTTGTAATCATTTAAATTTTCTGTTTCTATTATTTTAAGATATTTAGCATCTCTTCAGAAGTACTTTCGACAGTTATGTTTGAATTTATGCATTGAAATTCGTATGAAACGATGAAATTTCGCAGTCTTTTTATCTTTTGCGTTGAAGTAGCAATCTTTGGGTGTTTGTGTTTCTTTTGGCCTTACAATTGTTGAACATGGTTTCTTAAGCAGACTAAATGTGTAGTTTTGTTTCTGCTTCTTGTTTGATCAAAATCGAAAGAGTTAAACTTGATATGTATGTATGTATGTATGTGTGTGTGTGTGTGTATGTATGTACGTATGTATCGACTTACTCTTACTGGGGCCCTTAACTTCTTTTCTTTTCTTTTCTTTTTAATTTAGAGATTTTTATAATAAATATCAAACAGACGGAGATTCACCTGAGCGTCAAATTTTTCTGCTAAAGAAATTAGTTCTAGGAATCCTGTTTGTCTACTTGGTTTTTGGTGTTGTCCATGATGGAATCATATTGATTGTATCGACTTACTTCCCTAAGCATTATAATCCAGTTTCTTAGATTTTCTTTTTTATGCTTATTGTCATCGGATAAATCATTGTTGATTGCTTCATTGTGGAAATTGTAGAAGTTGTGTTTTATTGTTGAATTATCTGCCTCGATTATTTTTTTCCCTCCAATTTTTGGCCTTTCCATTAGTTGATTCTTTCGTTCAAAGATCTTATTGGAAATGAACATTTTGTTGTTTAAGGGGTTTGCAATAGTTGTATGCAACTTTCCGATTCGTATTCTTTTTTTGACATAATTATTTTCCAAATCTATTTTTATCTCTACAACTTTGGCAAGTGGTCTAGATGAATCCCAAGAGCTTCTTGGTTTTAGTTTGAATATATTCCTTTGATGCTCCTTATGTGGGTCTATTTCACAAACACCTAAATATTCTTGATCGTTTACCTAGTCTTATGTTGAAGCGTTGTTCCTTTTATAAAGTAAGTGCTTTGCATAGTCTTTATTGTGGCTATGAGATATGCTTCTCAGCTTGGTGTACGATGGTCATCTAATCTTTGGTGTCATTATGATCAGAGACTCACCGTATTTTTCTTTGAAATCTGTTCTTTCTGCTGTAGTCTGTGTTAGAAGCCAAGTGCAGGCATTTGGATGGAATAACGTTCTTGGCATTCGCATTCTTCTTTGTAACTTCTTTATATGAAGTTATACTCTAATTTAAAAAGAAGAGAAGTCCACCTTTATTCGAACAAACCTAACAGCTGTATTACGTATGCCACAAACAATTTAGAAACATAAAGTTGTCTATCATTTTCTGACTGGAGTCCTGCTTAATAGATTTTTTTCCAACTGCTCATTTGCCCGCTCTGTATTTTTCTTTCTTTGTTTTTTTTTTGTTTTTGTTTGTTTGTTTTAATAAAATGTTTGTGCCTGTTACGAGAAAGTGTCTTCGATTACGTCTTAATACCCTCATAGTCGTTATTTACTATTTAATAATTACAACTAGTTTTTCGAGTGTCATTCCCTTATATCTGTTCATTGAGTACAAATATTGTTTTTTTATTCTGATGTCAAAGCATAGGAACAATGTCTGAGAAGGCTGAGAATCTTCTGAACAACTTTGTTGAGACACTTGCTGCCGAAGGTACCACAAAGCAGAAATCTGTGTCATTTTTCGGGGAAGAGTCTTCGGAGTCGGCCTCTTCTCAGTTTAAGAGACTTTTCGGACGCCAGAAGCCTGTTCACCATCTTTTGGGTGGTGGAAAATGTAGGAAAATATCTTCTTCTTTTTTCAATGACAATCTATATTGCTCTCCCTAACATCATTTGTTTTCTTTCCCTTTATTGCCTCCTGAATTATGTAGCTGCTGATGTGTTGTTATGGAGGAACAAGAAAATATCAGCTAGTGTCTTAACCAGCGCAACCATTATCTGGGTGATCTTTGAATGGCTCGAGTATAATTTTCTCACTATCATATGTTTTGTTCTGGCTCTTGGTATGCTTGTCCAATTTATTTGGTCAAATGCTTCAGGCACACGCAGCGGGTAAGCTAGTAGAAACTTTACATCTGCACGTGTTCAGTAATGATATGTAGTAGAGCAGGATAATTTGTTTACGAAAATGCCACTCTTCATAGGAGCAGGTCGCCATCTTCAGTTCCTCGTCTCAAACTGCCGAAGGATTTGTTCGTAGACATTGCCGTCTCTTTTGGTAGTGAGATCAATAGAGTATTGGATTATCTTCAGAATATTGCATGCGGAGGGAATTTGAAGCAGCTTCTTGTGGTACGCTTGAATTTTCAGCCTCTTCAATTATGCGTGTGCACACATGGCTGGATTGTGCATTTTTATGTGCGTTTAGTTTCTTGTTGATACGTTTGACCAATCTTGATAAAGATGTCAATTGATTGGGAATAGTGAGAAGACATTTTTCATGAGTAAGTTTTGTTAGTGAAGGAACAGAAAGACTTTGAATTACGAAGAAATTATAGTTTGTAATTAAACATCCAGATCTTTCCAATAAAATGTCCACATTATTTGAGATTGCAAATCTTGTGGAGAATGTCTCCTATGAGCTTGCAATTGGTTTGATAGTAAATATGGAGGGGAGACTACTTGTTGCATCCTTTATACCAGCAAATGCTTTATTAAATCTGTCATTTCTCTGATGATTGAAAGAAATGCTTAAATCTTTTCAGGTTGTAGGAGGCTTGTGGGCTGCTGCAGTACTAGGAAGCTGGTGTAATTTTCTTACCGTAGCGTATATTGGTAAGAGATCTCAATTTGTGTGTCGTATGATCTAAAGTTAACTTGGTCTGCTCTCGTGCATGTGCCATTGACACTACCATTTGAAGCCCTTATTTACCAACAAAAACTCGAGTAATTTTGATTTAGGATTTGGGTATTAAATCAAAGAAGTAGTAGTGGCCACTGCATAATGATAACACACGTAAACTATGTGGTTTATACTGTGACTTTCATGCTTCCTGAAAGTTTTAAGGTTCCGCCAGGGCTTCTGTATCAAACTTAGGTTTGCTAAGGAGTTAAGAAAGTTTTTATCAGATAAAGGAAAAAAAAAAAAAAAAAAAGAAGACAAGTTTAGTGCAACTTAATATCAAGAAGTTTACAAATCTCATTTCTTTTCATGTTTTCATGCTTTTTGTACGAACGGAATGGGGTCAAAACACAGGTCAAAAGAATTCATTTTGGCGTTTTTGTTTTTTGATCTCTTTTTGAGCCAGGCCTGGTACTAGACAATGCAGCTTTATTCCTTCTTTCATGATTTGTCATTGATTTTTTTTTTTTTGGGGTTCCTTTTTAAGGCTTTGTTGCTGGCCACACATTGCCAATTCTGTATGAAAAGTATGACGATCAGATTGACAACTTTGTATACCGAGTCTTCGATCAGCTTCGAAATAACTACCAGAAGCTGGATGCCGGTGTTCTCAGCAAGATCCCAAAAGGAAAGCTCAAGGAAAAGAAGCTTGCGTAGATTCCGCTAGTAGCATGAGTAATTTTATAGCTACTTGGCCATTTCTTCGCTGTTGCTAAACTTGAATGTTTGTTTTCATCTATATTTTTGTTCATTGTCATCATGGTTAAGATTATCAATGTCGTCCCCGTTCCTTGATTCATTCTTAGTTCAATGTCTTGTAGCCTTGTGCATGCTTGTGTTATTGTAAAAGTTGTGATCTTTTGATTAGCTTCAACCTGACATCAAGATGGATATGATGGGTAGATTAAGAAATCTGTGAACTCATATTAATATGACAATGGTGATAGTTGAGGTTTTTATTTGAAGATTGGGACTAGATAAGTAACACCAAATTACACAATGAGGAAACTTCATCTTCTCATGGATTTGTTACTCGGTATCCCAAAAAAGTAGGGATTCGTGGAGTTTTTCTCTTGCAGTTAATAGATAAATTTTTGTGCTGGGTCAGGCTTTCTTTGCAAATTGGTCTTCTTTGCAAATTGGGCTCCCATTGGTGACAGTGAAATATGGGCTTTTAGACATATGCCACGTTTTCAGCGGACGCCAGTTCTTTTCACCTCGAAATACTTTTTACTTATATCAGACGAAGATAGCGGTCCCCGCCTTCTCATAAGCTTAAAAGAGAAACTCAGGCTAGATGCATTATAGTAGGGACGTTCATCCAACCCAATCGAAGCTCTTTTAAAAAATAAACATGTCCAATTAAAGGTCGGTCTTTTAAAAATTACAGCAAATTCCATCTGATAGTAGCAAATCATTTAATCCAATACAATATGATTGAGATCGGTTTGGATTGGATTGGATTAGTCTAATCAGTTTTTGAGTTAAGCTCTTTTTGTATATTTTCTCATCCATTTTCCTTTTCCATGTTTGACCTATGCACATTATCTTTTTAACAAAATTTAACGACAATTGAAAAAAAGAAAGCAAAAATTAACATCTACGAATCCAACTACGAATATAACTCTAAAATACAAACTTCATAGTTGATTGAACATCCACACTTCAAAGAAAATAAAGACTTTCAATTGGTGTGTATAAGTGTATGGAAAGATAATAGACTTTCAATTTTAGACCAATAATATGAATATGGCAACTTACAAGAATACCCTTCAAATATTACACCTTATTAAAAATGTCCTCCAACAAACCACTTATTAAAACTACCACTTTATTAGAAATTGAGAATTTATTACAAAATCAAGTTACCTTTCCTCCCAATCACTCATGCAGATGCCGAAATGGAACTTGTCATATTCTGCCCTAGAACTCGCCGAAACTCATCATGTTCCGTCATAGAACCCGTCTCTAGTCGCGGGTGCGGAGTGCTAGATTGTAACTTACCAAGTTCCTAAGTTGGAACCTATCAAATTCCAATATATTTTCTTTGAAACAAAAAAGCGCCAATCACCTCTGGCGGCCGAAACGAGATGCCAGAGTGTAATGGAACCAGTCGGGTTCCAATATAGAACCCCGCTAGATTCTATCCAAATAATCATCGAAACTGCTAGATTTTGTTCTGAAACTTGCCGAAACTCGTGAGATTCTATCTCGTAACTTGCTAGATTTTAGAGTAAAAAAAATAAAAAGAGCAGATCAAGCAAAAAAATACAACCAGATCACTCGCCCTAACCAAAAAACCATCCAATTAAGGCACAATTCATCAAGTTTGTGCCATCTAGTGACAACATAGTTGGGAAAAGTCCATTATTTTGACTTTTCAAACGTAGTTCTGTTCCTTTTGCTGGTTCTACGCTACGTACATCTTATTGCTAAATGTGTTATTACAAGTCTCTAAAATTCTCAATATATATTTAAACTCATAAATCGCTGTACCTTCAAATACTCAGATTAATTCCAAACATATATTGCAGTAGTGTAAATTCAATAATAAATCAAGTGCTCTGTACCATCTGGTGACATTATATTATGCCATGTACTCATTCCCCGCGGTGAGACAAGCAAGGCCAAAATAGCAAACCCGTTGAAATTAACCATAGGAACTGTTGGAATTAAAATATGAAACGCAACGAAAGAGGTGGATCGTTGACAAACAAAAATTTTCTAAAAAACTTTGTTCATCGGGAATAGATATATAATTTTAATTAATAATAGAAAGCTTTAGGAATTTTACAAACCTTTTGAAGACTATCAGGGTATCCTAGCTTTCCTTTTTGACACCACGATCTTTCAATCCAAGCCTCCACACCAATAGAAAGACGAGTGGGCGTCAAACTACAAGAATGAATTTTCCTCACACTTTTCTGAATCTGTTATGTACTCAACATATGAGATAGCAGACCTTTTTTTTCAGAGAAGATCTTTCAATTTTTCTCTCTGAGTATTTTACAAAAGTTATGTGTATCAAAAAACTCTCTAGAGATAACTGTTATCTCTCCCTATTTATATATGAGCAATAATTTCTTTTTCAATTAACTTTTCAATATGAAAATAATCACCATATCACACATATAAAAAGAAAAGATATATTTTACAGGTTGTAACATTTTATCTTTTCCTTTCCTTCTATTTTACTTTTCTTTCTTTCCCTTTCTTTTCCCCTTTTTTTTTTCTTTCCGAATCACTTAGTGATCCGTTTCACTCACACATACATACATACATATATATATATATATATATATATTAGTAAAAAGAGTAAACGTAATGGCAACAACTTTTCTCTTTTTTTTTTTTTTAATAACGAATTAGTAGATTCGTTTATATATATATATATATATATATAATATATAAATTAAAACGTAAAACGTTTTACGTTTTAATTTATATATTATATATATATATATATATTATATTATAAAATCTTATATATATAGATAAAAAGATTTGGTTCAAAACCATACATATATATATATATATCTAAATCTACATTAAAAAATAAATCACATTTATTTAATAATAGATTAACTAATACTCAGTTAAATGTGACAACATTTATCACATTACATTATGTGTCACAGAGAACATTTTTCTGTATCACATTAATAATTAAAGTGTGAAATAATTAATTCAGAATTCAATAATTCTAAACTGAATATGTATAATTCATTCTATACATAAATCTATTATAGTGTTACAGAGGTAGTATTGGGGACTTATGGACCTATAACCCAAGCTCCAATAAATTTGACAATTTATCAAACTCTTTAATTTATGTGTTAAATCTATTAGTTTCAATGTTATTCCACTAAAAACCTGAAACTAAACTCTTGAGATTATAGTAAAATTACTCAAAGAAAATTAGCGAGTAGTCCATTGATTTAATCATTACATAAAAGTCAGTCCTCCATAAATAGTTCATAATAAGAGCTAGGTTCAATTTTCGTTTACCTCTCTTATTATATCTTTATCCTTGAGTTCCCATAATTCTTTAATGAACAGTTAATTCATAATCTTATTATGAACGAGCGCTCTACTGTTTAAACCTTGAATTATCACTCAAGAGAACTATTTTTCTAACTTCCTTAGGGAAGGAATGGATTCCATATCTGTATAATATTATTTCCAGCTACTTATTATATTATATTTTCAAGATGCTAAGTTATGATCTGTGCTTACACAAATCTTACCATGCAAGTCAAAAAATATAATGTGATAAATAGGAGTATAATAAATACTTAGGATTAAGACTGTCAAATATATGATCATCATAATGATAAATTTGAATACTCTATTTGTAATGGATGATTATTAGAGATTTATAATTTATCTGGTCTAGTCCAATATAATCTCATTATATAAAGTATCTCCAATCCAATGTCTCTACATTAATAGTCCGGATAATGACTATTTCATTCTAAATGAGATTGAACCACACTTGTAATATTTAATTAAAGATCCCAAACTTCAATTAATTATTACGGACTATTTAGATTATTATCTATAAATTTTATCCTTAAGCATATAACACTTATATGGTAAATTTATAGTCATATTAATAATCATGAAATTTTCTCGATGTTTACAAATATATTCATAATACATACAAGCAACTAAAATAATAATAAATGTCACTTTATTTATTTATTAATAATATGTACAATGTCACAGCTTTTAGGGCACTAAACCCAACAGGAACTTCCATAAGAATATTCATATAATGAACAAAGCAACGCCAAATGAAGCCATTAGATGCAATTAGCCAATTTCATGTTTGAAGACTATAGATAAAATTTCCACAAAAACACTAGACACTGTCCAACAGTGATAGAGCTTCCTAAATCCATACGAAAATGGGGCTTTTTTAAAAATAGCTTTTTGAAAAAAAATTATTTGATCAATGACCTTTTTTTTTTTTTGGACATAAAAAAATTAGCTTTTTGGGCATCAAAATAGTTTCAATTTTTTTTGTTTCCACCTTGGTTAGGTTCATCTCTTCAATTAGCTACACCCAATTCTTTCATGTCAAACTGCTTAATCAACCATAATTTGACCAATGACAATGCCTCAACGTCATTGCCAATTAGCGGAACATCATCTACATATGGTAGTAGAAAAACCATCATCCCATGTTTGTAAACACATGGTTTGTCCACATTTTGTTCGAACCCATAAGTCTTGATCACCTGATCAAATTTTATGTTTTAAGAATAAGAAGCCTACTTAAGGCTATAAATTGACTTTAGCGACTTACCAACCTTACCCTCTTGACCTTTAGCCATGAACCCGTCTAGCTGTATCATATATATAGACTCATCAAGATAGTCATGCAAAAAGATTATCTTGACATCTATTGGTCAAATCTTATACTTTAGAGTAACAACTATGGATAAGAGAATGCGGATGAACTTAAGCATGACTATAGGCAAAAAGGTTTCCTCATAATCAATTCTTTCCTTTTGTGTGCATTCCTTAGCTACCAATTTAGCCTTATAGGTTTTGACTTTTCCACTTGCTCCTCTCTTTCTCTTATAGATCCACTTACACCCTATGGATTTTACCTCTTTAGGAAGATTTACAAGTTCCCATACCCAATTAGGCTCCATAGACTTTATCTCAGTGTACATGGCTTTTATCCAAAGTTTTGAATCAACATCCTTTTAAATCAACATCCTCCATAGCTTCTTCTAAGTGTAAGGATCCTTGTCATATTCATCTGGTTCAGCCAAAAAGGCCTCACTATTAAACATATACCTCTCAGGTTGATGTTAATCCTTCCACTATGCCAAAACCCCTTAGTTTGTTGTTCGGTTGGTTTTTCTACATCGATTAGATTGGTTTCTACTAAAACCCCCGGAGTGATCGAATCACTTACCAACTCCTTGAGTACCACTTTACTTCGAGGCTTAAAGTTGCTCATGTAACCTTCCTCAAGGAGAGTTGCATTTGTAGAAACCACAACTTTATTTTCCTTTAGGTTATAGAAATAACCCTATTTAGTCTTTTTTGGATATCTTACAAACACACAAACTTTCGAACATGCTTCTAACTAATTCGTTTCCTTATACAGGACATGAGCTGGGCATCCCCCATATGTGAATATGGTTTAATGATGTCTTTTTCCCCGTCCACAACTTGTTAGGAGTTTTAAGAACTGATTTTGAAGGCATATTGTTCAAAAGATAACATGCAGTTTGTAGTGCATATCCCTAAAAGAATAAAGACAATGATGAATAACTCTTCATGGACCTGACCATATCCAACAAAGTCCTATTCTTTCTCTTAGCTACACCATTTTGCTATGGAGTGCTAGGTGTAGTAAAATGGGGTAAAATCTCATTCTCTAATAAGTGTTCGAAGAATTCATCAGAGAGGTATTCACCACCTCGATCAGATAGAAATGCCTTTATAGGTTTATGTTATTTTTTTTCCGCTTCAGCCTAAAACTTCTTGAACTTATCAAAAGTTTTGGTTTTAAGATGCATTAGGTTGACATAACAATACCTTGAGTAACTATTAATAAAAGTGACGAAGTACTTCTACCCTTCTCATGCCCGGATTTTCATGGGATCACAAACATCACTATGTATAAGTTCTAAAACCCCTTTTGGCCCCATTGCTCTTAGACCTAAATGGTCTTTTGGTTATTTTTCCCTCTAAACAAGATTTACATTGTGGTATAGATTTCACCTTTAAGTCACTTAAAGGTCCATCCCTTACCAACCTTTGAATCCTATTTAAGCTAATATGACCTAATTGCAAATGCCAAAGATAGTTCTTATTAGAGTAAGAAGTCTTAAGTCTTTTAGAGTTATTATCATTAACCTCAGTGTTAAGTAGTATGCCTATCTTAGGTTTGATAATATATAAATTGTTGGAAGTAATATTCTCTTACAATAATAATACTAAGCCTCATATGTCAAAAGTATATCAAATTATTTTACGAGCAAAAAATGTAATTATATTTAGATTGTTCAAACATTACCGAACTTTTTTTTTTTTCAATGGAACAATTGCTTAAGACTTACAATATGTAGACTTGAAGTATACAATAGTGCATAGCTTGCTTTTACGTTATCTACAGAAATAATAATAAAATAAGAATCAATAAACAAAAAGTTACCAAACACTTTTTTCAATTGAAAAATTGCCTAAGACTTGCAATAGGAAGACTTGATGTATATAATGCACAACTTGCGCCTTTCATGTTATCTACATAAATAAGATAAAATAAGAGTTAATAAACAATAAGACATTTATGGGTTAGGGAAAAAAAATTACATTAATAAAATAAATTCTAAAATAGCTCCAAATTTTTAATCATAATAATTCTTAAAAGTGAGTAGTCATATAAATAGACACACTCATTAGGCTGATCAATTCTAATCCAAATAAGCTTAAGCTATAAGTCCTAATCAAACTCAAACTAAAATAACTGTCAAATATTTAATTAATTTTGTGGTGGAATTATATGCCAGTCAATTAGGAACTGCATTTAAAGCTTTTCCTATTAGGATTCAAGCGTTTTATGAGGAGTGGATAATGACTTTAGATGGTAGTTGATTAAAAAGCACCATTAAACCTATTTTTTTAGCACCAAGCCCCACTTTAGATGGCAGTTGATTAGAAAGCGCCATTAAACCTACTTTTTTGGTGCCAAATTTATTCATTTTTACACGGCGGTCATTTTCCCAACTGCCATGAAATATCAGTATTAAAATTTCTGCCATCCCCAAATCACCAAAGATGGCTTTTTTTTTTTTTTTTTTTTTTTCAAATGCCATCTTTAAAGTGCTTGCTATTTACTATCTTGTAGTAGTGTTTGGAAATGAGCTCTCTTGAGCTTAGAGACACAGAAATCTATTATTTATATGCAAGTAGTTACAGCTGCTAATCACAATTAACCACAGTCTAGTTACAATTATACAGTTTGGTTAACCAAAACTGTTACACAGTACAAACTTAGAGCCTAAACAATCTAGACAGTTGCAACTGTCTTAACATAAAGTATCCTTTTATAAGATGCGTGTATGTGTGTGTACGTACTTACATGCAATTTTACCCGGCAAGAGGAGAGAATAAGCGAGCAAGTAAAATTTGATAAACATTGTAGCCTAATTTTCGATACCTAATCGAGCTATATCAGCATTAATAACAAGTCTATAATAAACATAGAAAGCTTCATTTACCAAGTGATATGAACATGGATTCAAAGGGAGAAAGATTTTTCCTTTTAAGTTCTTTGAACTAAATAACATGTTTTAAAATATTTAAGATAAATAACATATTTACATTGTAAATATAGGATTAAAAAATTATTTACACTTAAATACAGCGTAAATAAATATCCGTTGCAATTATATATAATAATATAATATATGGATATGTATATGTATATATATTTACAGGACACTCATTATCCGTTGCAATTAAAGGATAGATATTGTTCTACAATATTGTAAGGCACAAGCAATATTTCCCTATATATGTTAGCAGATTTTGCGCCTGGTATGTCTATATTACGTTTTAGTCAAGTTTTAATTTTGTAATTATATAAGGTCTTTCTCATGATATTCTGTGGAAGGTTCTTGTAATAGCATTTGATAAATTGAAGAGTTAATTATGTCCGATGCCACTCTTAAAAGCATGTTATGCATCCACTTTTGAAGAATAAAAAGTCAAATTTACCTATTATTATAACAATCCATGCCCTAAAAGGTCAAAATTAAATATTTGTCGTATTTTTTTAAATAAAAATAGTAAGTTTTAAACTTTCTTACATAAGTGAACTTAAAAACAATACCACAAGAGTGATATATGTCAAATTAACCTAAAATCTTAAGAGTTAATTAATTGACACTATCGATCCTCAAACTCCTAAGTAGGGGATGGTTTGGTTTCTATGATCCTTTAATTTTGACAAAAGATTTCCAAACTCTTAGATATTTATAATTAAAGGTTTATCATTAACTATGATCAATTCTTAATAAAGCAAAGATCATGTGCAGTGTCGAGATCTAAATAACAGAATTTCAGTAAAATAAGTACAGTTATATGCATATCTTAAAAATTAAAATTGTTATAAAATAAAAAAAACAAGACAAGAGAATATAGTATAGAAGTAAAGAAGAACTAAAGAAGAACACAAGAGAATGAGAGAATGATATCTATTTCTTTTTTTCTTCTACTCTTTTACATGCCTCTCAAAGCCTTTATTTATAGGCTAAAGATGCCCATATGTTACAATAGGCTTAATGGTGTTGTAAATGGAGAAAATAACTATGAATAAATTGTAACAAATAGAGGTTATGGAATTTGTGAAGCTTTGGGGGTTATGAGACTTGAAGAGTTTGGGGGTTATGGACATCCATCATAATACTATTCATAACACTCCCCCTTGGATGTCCATTATCAAGAATATGCCTCATTAAAACCTTAATAGGAAAAAAAAACCTATGAAAAAAAAAAATCCTAGTGAAGAAAAAAGAGTACATTATTCTTGTATAATACGCCAAAAGAGCTGCCTCATTAAAAACCTTGTTAGGAAAACCCAGTGGGACAAAACCTAAATCAAGGGAAAAAGAGTACAGCGCGTAT